>VVHJ01038973.1:0-10860 GCA_015107715.1 Tylochromis polylepis | reverse complement strand
TTTCAAGCATCACCCTCCTTTTAACATGTCAGGTCTGCCATTCTAACCCAGTCAGCCTGACATAATGATCTCCAGCCTTGTGCTCGTCAACATTCTCATCTGAGTTAACAAGACGATTACTGAAATGGTCTCAGCAGGTCCTTTAATGACAGCAATGAAATGCAGTGGAAAGGTTTTTTTGGGATTAAGTTAATTTTCACGGCAAAGAAGGACTATGCAATTCATCTGATCACTCTTCATAACATTCTGGAGTGTATGCAAATTGCTATTATAAAAACTTAAGCGAAACTTTTGGCCACGACTGTAGAATTGATGTCGCTATCGAGTATCAGTCAGGATTTACACACGTGTAGTTGGCAGGATGTGATCTGTTATCAGTGTGCGGCTGTTCTGCTCCATAGCCCATACAGAATGTACTTCACTTTAGAACAGTTTCCCACACACAAGTTACAGATACTATCTAGCATGTCAATATAATAACACCTGAATTTTACTGACCAAAGCACAGACCTCTTAAATAGACTGTTCGTATACTGAACTGCACAGCAATTGATATTACTGACCTATCGAAGCATTAGACTTGTTCCAGGAGGTACAAACACCTCAAAGGAACAAAAAGGGTTCAGTTTCTCGGATTAGCAGACAGCCACCTTTACTGACAAAAGTGACAACACCTCTTATGATGCATGATTAAGATAATGGAAATGGGTGAGTTATATAAACTTTGTCTTTGGTACAGATGCTGTGACAGAGGGAAAGTAGCGATTTTCTGTTGTAGAGTTTGACATTTGAACATGAAGTGTATGGATACTGACACCCTTTTGGAGCCAGCCTCAAGTGGCAATTAGTCAAACTGCCTTTTTTTTTTTTTTTTCCCCCCACCCCTGGAGGTTGTTGCACAACCTCTGGGGTAATTGATGTGCAGCGGGTATTATTGGCCCATTTAGGTCTGATCAATCTTTAAAAAACAACAAGTGCCTTTATCTTTTTCCAGAGTTCCCCTCACTCCTTCTCCCATTGAGGCCGTGCCTGGTTTTACTCTGATGTCCACAGACTTCTGATAATGTCTGATTCCAGTTTCCATTGACTGTAGCCCAGGGTCTGTTATTCTTTGGATGATAACCTTAGAGTACATCTAGTTTGTAGCATGGAGAGTAATTATTCCAATTTTATGGGTAGTTCTTAACTTTAGTTTCTGAGTTTGTAATATATTTTGACAGCTCTGTGTGACACCTGTCTGTGTGGCGTAAACACAGAACAAATATCAAACCTTTATGGGCTGTGTCTTCTCTTTGACTTCCACTTTGATAGCGGAAGGTCTTTTAAGAAGGTTCCTACTGTTTAACCGGGCAGTGGTCCGGTTCATTGCAGGTCACAGCGGGTGCGAATGATGTCACATTGAAGCCAAGGGCAGTGGCCTGGACATGACAAGCTGTTACACTCAGGCCTGGCCAAGCTTGTCAACACATTGCATGAATGTGGAGGGGGGTGTTTTTGTAGGTGCTAGTGAGAGAATGCGTTGTTTTCAGCCCTGGATGTGTGACGCGAATGATGCTTGATGCCCACATTGCTTCATGGACGTCCTGCTTGTTAGGGTGGATGTCTGTCTTAATTAACTGAAGCTGTGCCAACACACATTTCCTGGAGATGGGGACGAAGATGAAGGTGGACAGGAACGAGGGAAGTGTGAGAGAAGAAACGCTGCAGAGGGAGGAGGTTCAATGATGAGAGAAGAGGGAGGTGTTGGGTGGTAGGAGGCGAATAGATGAAGGCGGATGGACTGCGTAACAAGTAGATTTTAAAGACTTAATGGATGAGATGGAACTCTAATCATCCCAGCGGGAAAATCGTTAGAGACAGGGTACATCAAGTATGAATAGGATGTTGTGGGTCAAAGCAGAGGATAATGAGTTTAGATAAATGGATCCAAACATTAATCAATTTTGCTGAATGGCAGTGGAGATTACCCTACAAAGCTGTCTTTTTCTCTGCTTTGTTTTTCTCCCAAATGTCCGGATGAAAATTTTACAATCACATGTTTGTGTCTATCAAAATAGTTTGGATTTGATGACTGGAACATCTAATTGGCTAATGAAGAGATGCCAGAACGGCACAGTAGATGTCAGTCAATCAGAAGTGGGCACTGTTAAGAGTGTTGCTGTTAATTGTGTCTGTTTTTTGATGCTGTGATTTAGGTTATTCATTAGTTTATGCATTACATTAGTTATATCAGAACTTATACAGTCTAAAATATGAATGTAGCACTGTGATCTCTCCCTTTGGTTAGTAGTTAAGTAGTTATCTTGGTTTTCGGAAAGCAGACATGAAGAGTAAGGCTAGCTTATTATCTTATTGGCTAATGATTTGTGATTGTCAGGCAATGAGCATATCATGCGTAGTCCTCCTTTCTGACTGTAACAGTGACCATAATATTAGTTGTCATTCTGAACAGTGATAGTCCCAGAAATCACGGCCCTACCTTGTAGTGATAAAATACTTCCTGCTGAAGTTTTACAACTTCTTTTGTCATGTATATACAGTTGTGTTGTGTATGATTTGAGAGCTCTTACTTAAACTGGACATTTTAGACCATATTTAAAGGTCCCAACCACGTGTGACTGACTGTGATTTCAGTTTATTTCAACTTTTTTTTGCAGCTGTCAGAACAGTACAGATGACAGATATACTATTCCTGTTTGTAGGTTTGTTGTCTCTTCCTCATTGTGTAAGCAGCCCCATATCGTCACAATTCATTTAGTTCCTGTTGTTTCCTCCAAGAAAAGGTTGGTTCTTTCAAGTCCTTTAAGTGCTCTTTAGTACACAGTTTAGCCAGCTGTTCAGCTGTTTGAGCTTTTGAGGGAGTTATGATTTTAGCAGTAAGAAACAGACCATGGATCACATCAGTAGGAATCTCACCACAGTGTCTCCAGGAGTGTCTTAAGCCTTGCTCATACTCCACTGTGAACACAGAGAGCTGGAGACAACAACCAGGTAATCATTCCCGTTAAACATATTTGACGTTTGCCACCTGGGGCATACGCACAGTTAGCGTGGATGAGTTGCACGGTGACAAGAAACAGCCATAGAGACCCTCACGCTCGCTGTCCAATACCGAAATTTTGTAGAGACAAGGTGTAATCAAGGCCTTATTCTAGGTCTTTAATGAAATTTGGTTACCTCATCACTTGCTGGACATAAAGGATCATAAAATGGACTAAATGTCCATTCGTACAAGCAACTTTTTCTGCTTTCTAGCGTGCACACGCACAATCTGATGAAGGCATGGGGAGCAACTATGGGTTCAGTGTCTTGCTGAAGGATACTTTGGCATGCAGACTGGAGCAGCCAGGAGTCAAACCACCATCCTTCTTAGCAGACAACCTGCTCTGCCTCCTGAGGAACACCTACACAAAATTTATCCAGCTTCCAGGTCTGAAAATACTTACCTTAAACATGCACATGTTCTGTTGGCCACCAGGGAGTGATGAATTTGGTTGCAAAAAGAATTCTGGATGTATTAAAAGTCTTTGAGAAAATGGGCATCAGCTCTCTCACTGTATGACCTCAGAAAATGCTTTCCTGAGAAGTTTTTAACCTTGGTTGATAGTTTCAAGTCATGCTGAATACACTGATGTTCAGTTTGTAATAATGTTCAATTTGGAGTCCACATACATCAATATAGTGACCTAAATGCTCAGCTGAAGGCTTCACAACTTGCTAATGTGTCTTTCACATGTATCTGTCCACATAGCTGATTTCCTGAAAGTGCAAAACACAGCATATGTCTAAGCAGACTCATTGAAAACACCTGTTGGGTGTACAGAGCTTTGAAGAGCTCAGAAAGACAATGTTTCAATTAGTAATCAACCAGTATCTCTGGAAAGTGATTTTAGTACACCCTATCCCAGATGTAATGGTGAGATTTAATCAGAATCTGTGCGTTTGAATTGTGCCAGCAATGTCAGGGATGCCGTAGACGAGAAAAGGGAGACGGTGAAATGAAACAGTTGGCTACAAAAAGAAGAAAATGAATTACAGAATCACCATCCCACCTACTTTCATTCCTGGAGGCTAGTACACACCCAAACACAGAGCCTCTTTCCTCTTGGCATTTTTACAGAATTTATCCCCACTGTTCCCCTCGTCCCTTCTTCTCTTCCTTCCTCTTATCCTCCTATTGCCTCCCTCTGGATGCGATCACAGCTGCATCCATCCTCCCAGCTGTTTAGCAGTCGAGCTCCTCTTGAGTTCAGACCACAGGACACCTGTGCCCCTTTCATACCAGCGCTGTGACCCAGGATGAACCTTTTTCCCATCTGTTTAAATGGGTCAATGTGTGTTACGTGACCTGGCTGTGTCAGGACTTATTGTTGATATGAACAGTAAATTTATTTGCTATTAAAGTAGTTCTTTTTAAACTTTGGGATTGTTATTACTGTTTGTACTTTAGCCAGGGGACTAATTATGGTTACAAGTCTCCTGGAATTTCCGTACTAGTTCCATTTTGAGAAACGGCGAGTGACGTTTGGCCTATTTTTAGATCTATTTTAGATCTTTGACTTGAACTCATTTGCTGTGTTTCCTCATACTAATCATGAACATAACATCTTACTATTTCTAAATTTTGATGTTTCATCTTTTATTCTGATTTATTTTCAGGAAGTATAAAGTGATTCATCACAGACAGAACCAGTTTTAGACCTTGGAGCTTAGAGTCATGACTTGTCAGAGCTGCAGCTAGGTTCAGTATTGCTGTCTTCCAGGAGTCAGTCTGTCAACTGTTTATTAGTCAGTTACTTTATTAGCCAGTGGATAAAAATGCTGCTTTAGGATGTGGAAAATTGGAAGCTGTTGGGAATTTTTCTGGTGAATTTTCCCTAGAACTCCAAACCAGTCATTACACTAAACCTCTGCTGAATGTCTGGCTGCTGTCAATCTCTGCTTGTGTAACATGAAAACAGACAATAGTAATTTTTTTTATCAATTCTCTTTTAATTATCACACCTAATCTTTAAGAAAATACAGCTTAAAAATACTATTATATCTATGTATCTCTTTAATATCTGTGTATCTTTGGTTTGATTATGTCTTTGTTGGCAATATTTTGACTTGATCTGGAACAGTCCATTAATTTAAAGGAAGTAAGCTTGCTATGATTTTGATAATTATCAGTGTAACATCTTAGAATTTGGCACTTACAACCAAGTGGAACCCACAGGGGCTGAAAAATGAAGATAGCATGGAAGATTTAAAAATTACAGTTTCTTCACAAAGCCACCTGAGGCTGACTTTAAAAGCAAGTCAAACCCCACAGACTCAGATTAAAATGCCAAGCCTTACAGCATCATCATCTCTGCAGCCTGGAACAAAAATGGTTTAGGTCCAGATGGACAGTTTCCCAGTTTGTAAAGGTTATGAACAGAGGTGTTTTTTAAAAAATCATCCATTTGGGTACTGGTAAAGGTTCACGTTAGGAGCATGGCCTCCTTCATCAACTAGTCTGCTGACAAATGTTAATTCAAGTCATGAACCAGGCCACCTTTTCTGTGCTGTCGGTAACTTTTGGAGAATTTTAATGGTATTGTCTGAGAAAAACACAGTTTACAGCGTGCAGCAGACAAGACGTTTGTGCTGCTGTTTTCTGTACTGAACTCTAATCATTTATTAATTAGTACTAATTTTAATTCCAACTTGGACACACTAGAATAAGGGAGTGACAAGTCTGGTTTTTATAGTAAGCAAAGAAATAATTACTGATTACTATAAAATATTATTAAATAATTACTATAATAAATATTCTAACTGTAAGTAGTAGTGTGAAATGTTCTGTTATTCAACTGTCCTTATATTCTACCAATATAAATTTAATGAGGACTGTTCTCCCTCACCAATTTACAAGAAAAAATAAATGAAATCAACATTTGCAGGCCTGTGTAACTTTATGAAGATGCAGTCTAACTTTTTTTTTTCTTTCACCATCACTGTTCAAACATAACTTACAAGAAGGGAAGGTCCCATGTTCTGTAAAATGCCTGGAAGTTAGGCAAGGTTAGGCCCCTTCATAATACGGCCTGCACCCCAAAAACTACAGTCTACTTACAGTGTATGATGGGAAAATATTATTTGTTTTTCTTCTGCAAGGTTACCATGAGATTACACATGAGATTGTACTTAAAATTACTTGCAGTATATTTTTTTCTCCTTTCCTCTGAAATACTACTTACTCTACTTATAATGACTTATTCACTACTTACAGTCTAAATAGTTCTTATTCCTGTAAAATACATGAAGTTGGGTACTGCTTAAAGTTACTTCTTTATTTTACTTACAGTGTAATTATTTTTTGTGTGGTGTAAAAACCTGACTTGTTACCGCCGTACTTTAGTGTAACAACCTTCAAGCATTTGCAGGTAAATGTAACTGCATTGTAATTTAAAATAAAATGTGCTGAAATTCTCTTTAATTACACAGGGCTTATTCCATTAGTCATATTATAAAATGTTTTATTTTTTTAATTTGTAAATCAGATTTTTATTTTTTTATTTATTCATTTTTAAAAAAAAATTTTTTTTGCTTGTGTGGTGTTACAGGGTTTCTTTCTTTCTTATTGCTATTAAATATTAAATCAACAAACTAATTAGCAGATCATCTACCTGTTAGGGAAACAGTCAACAGCACTGTTGCAAGTTAGAGAGCCCTTTTTGTCAGCATCCTGTTTAGATCACTCTGATGACATGGTTTTTATTTTTCAGTATACAATTCTATGGATTAGACAGAAGCCACCACTACTGTTTCATCATTTTCATCATTCTCACTAGACTTTCTAGAAAATTTACCACACAAAAATCTGCAATATGATATATAGTATTTTATATAATTATATTATTACCTTTACATAGAAGCAACATGCTTTGTCAAATTAGATTAAAATAGATCCAAGCAAGGTTTTAAAAGACTGGAGTCGTTGGTAAGCCTGATGGACCATGGAGAGGGGGCCTCATAGATTATAAACGCCCTCCAGCTGATGTCCTTTGCTTGTTGTGTACTAAACACGTCAGCTGCTGGCTAAACCCGCTCACCTGCTGGACTGATGATATCTGCTGTGCAGCTGGACATGATACCAAATCTCTATAGACTTAAACACAAAACACTGTGACTTGCAGTGTTTCACAAGGACAACATCGAGACGCTCATTGTCCTCTGTTTCAAGTTAAGTGATATGTCTCAGTGTTTCCCTAAAGGCGTCTTCACCCTGAGTGATTTAGGGCAGGCTGAGACTTGACTTAGCAATCAAGTGATGAATGTGGGAAACTCACTATTCATCAATCCAAAATCCAAAACTCGTGTCCCTGATTACAGGAGGAACTTCTAATGGTTTTTTATGGTTGCCGCGTGCCCACTGTTGTGGGTAGCGCATGCCGAGTTTGACATCATATCATGTGGCGTGTGGCATAATATTTGTGGTGCTTCGGCTGGTTGTGCACCTCTCGATTTTTGTAACCTGCCGCTGCATCCTACACCCTTGAAGACACGGGTGTAGGATCGTGTTGAGTTTTACCGCCATATACAGAGGGAGATGTTGCAACAGTTTGAAAACTTGAGACTTTGTAGGGGAGGAAACACTCGGCTAAGTCTTTGCTTCCATTGTTGACTTATTTTCTTCCTATATCAGCATGTATGTGGCGGTATTGTCTGATTGGTGGGAAATATTGTTCAGGAGAATACTGCAGCCAGCTTAAGATGCCTTAATGGCAGGCATAAATAGACATGACTGTGTGATGATGTTGCTATGGCGAGCGAAGTGACGAATGGGGAGGGTTTTCTGGTGCTCTTAGAAGATAAAAAGATGGGCTGTTATGGAAATTCCAACTTTGTAGTCAAGTAATGCCATCGAAGGTGTGGATTAAATAGAAAAATATGGAGACAGAACATTGTTATCTAATGGCTGATTGGTTTGTACTGTAGTTGTAATGCCTCCATTCTTCTCCATTTTTATCCTAACACACTTCATCCAACCCCTCCTCTTCTGTCCCGGGATCATATTCGGACAATTCCAGCACAGATACTTTTGGTAAGGGGTTTCCCACGGGCCAAGATAAAATAGGAAGTCTTTCAAAATGGTTTAATGTCACAGAACCTCAAATAGACTTTAGTGATGGTGAAACGTTGTTTGAAGAAACTTTCTCCCATGGGCTGTGTGTGGGAAGATTATTATTTTTTTTATTTCTGTCTGTTTAAGTTAAACTGGATGAAATCCTGGTGTGAGTAAAGTGAGACTACTTATTTGTTTTTACTGATCCATGTGTAAAGAGTCAGGAAATTGTGAGAAATGCCTAAAATTTCTTGATATAATAATGATAATATGTATAATAGTATGTTAAGCAAAGTGTACAATTGCATAACTAAGTTTGTTCAGGACTAGTGTAGTTTGCTCCTAATTCATTTTCCTCAGTGCAATATTAGGAAATCTAACAAAAAAATCTGCTATGACATCAACTGGATGTCAGTCCCAAAGGTCTGATATCAGCGGTGGTCTTACAAGAATCCTTTCCACGATTTCTATAAATTCTGATTGCTTAGCTGGCTGCTTACATTGCGAAAATACCCCACAAATACAGCCACTGTATTTCTTGTTGTGACGTAGTATGTATGGGAATCACTGGCTTTTGTCAGAGGTTTGCCATATTTTGCATACCCTAAATATAGTGACATATTGAGAGAATGTACATACATGACTCGAGGGAAAGTAGGACAGGTCCCTCTCCCCTCTCCCCTTTCCTGTCTCTCCTTTCTTTCACCCTCCCTCCCATGTCCAACATACAGCCTGCTTGCATATGAGGAAACAATGCTCATTCTAGCAGCAAGAGTTTTCCCAGGCTGTTTATTTGGCCAATGAAGTTTCAGAGGCCCATAAAAATACTGTGCTGACTACACTCTGAGCTCCTCATTTGCACATACTCTCACTAGCTGCTCAGCATGGAGGGTTGCTGGTTACCTTGGTAACCTGTCTACCAAGTACCTCCTGGTTACAGCAGGCACTCCAGATCACAATATATCAGGTAGTCAGACTGCTGAGAGTAGCAGCCTCCAAAATTCAGGAAGCATGATACGAGAGCATGTAAAAGATCTGTTATTCTTTCTTTGGGAAGTGGGAAATATAATTACTATAGCTTTCTTTTTTCTGACAGCCTATTTTTATCCAGTAATTGATAATGTGTGAAACCCAGAGTAGTGAGATAACAACAATAGCATCCGACCAGGATTCATATTACCGCAGCCATTTGTGACCCTGTATTGTCTCAAGGCGGTCTTCAACATACACTACTTTGTGCTGATTTAGTCTAGACTGTCCATTGTTCATGTAAACTCTCTTAGCAAGAGAAACAATGTGATACATTTTGGGTCAATGTTCATGGCTAAAAAGGGTATAAAAAAGAGGTGCAGTTAAGCTAGTAATGGTCTCAGTACTAGCTAGGAAGGTATCCATACCATATTTAGTTGCTACCAGTTTTTAACATTAGCTCTTATTTACAATGCAAGCATATAATGTGAAAAAGATGCACATGTTTTGTTACTCCCTAGCAAAAATGAAATGGTTTCCTAGTCACTAGTCTGGATAAAGGTCGGATAAAGAGTGTTCCAAGTTATATTTTTAACACCGTCCTACAATTGAGTGAAATTTTAAACTGTAGTAATAAGACTGTGTGGCTAATTCTAGACTGTTCCATGTTGCTAAATTAAAAGCTATGTTTGAAGTCCATGTATTTAATGTATGCCTGCAGAGGCTTCATGTCACCACCATAGGCTCACACACTGCAATTTCCAACCTAATTTTCTGATTCACTCGTGTTCAACTGACCATTTAGCTTGGTCAATTAATATAAAGATTCACTTACCGACATTTAGTTGGCCATTAGAGCGCATGCCATATCTTTATCCTGTAGAGGGTTTTGGACAGAGGATTTGGAGACCATCCTAGCTGGCTTTTGTCAAAAGGTGGAGTACAGGCTTGATAGATACGTCATCAGAAAACACTGTGCACAAATGTTTTTGTTGCCAGACCAAAATTCCTGGAGTGATTTCTTGAAAAACGCTCAATAAAACAGTCATTGAGCTGATATGTCGGTCAATTTACTCAGGGGAAATTCTCCTGAAAAAGTGTTGCAACCATTTCTCTAAAGAGAAGTCAACAATCTAATTGTTTGTATTACATAGTGGGGTTTTCCTTCCATCATAAAGAGTATGTGACTGAGTACAGGTACTGCCCACCAACCAGAGAACAGCTCAAAGTTTTATATCTATAGCCTAACTATTTGGTAAAGCAAAAAAAATAAAAAAATAATCTGGGTATCTATACACACACATGCGTGCACGCACGCACACGACTTCAGCACAATGAGTTTCAGTGGTTGTCCACATTAACCACCACACATCCTGTGTGTGCGTGTGCAGGATGTGATAATTACTGAATCTGTTCAGCGGTCCACTGAGCTGTGTCATCAGGCCTGTGTGCACACTTACAAACGAACAGCTCATTCATCTCAGAAAAAAAGCTCAAGCATGCTCGATTTATCTAACTGCTAACTGCAAAGTGCCTTAATATCACAGTTAGGGTTCAATATGAGGCTCCCAGCTCTTTGTGTGTGTGTGTGTGTGTGTGTGTGTGTGTGTGTGTGTGTGTGCACTGACCATGATACCTTCCCAACACAGGATACAGATTAATGTGGCTGACTGCAGGTTATGACGTTTGTTTTGGGTGCTGAGAGCGGGCACTTTTTTCTTTAGACAACAAACACATCATATCAGTTTAAATCCACTCAAATCTTAAAAAAAAAAAATTAAAATAAAAAAAAAATTAAA
>VVHJ01038968.1:12151-33785 GCA_015107715.1 Tylochromis polylepis | reverse complement strand
TGCCGCCCGACTAACACTGCACCTGACCCCTACGGCACTTCCTGCGGGTGGTGGGCCTGCAGGAAGATGGGCCCATGTCCCTTTTTCAGGCTGTGCCCGGCCGGGCCCCATGGACTAAGGCCCGGCCACTAGACGCTTGCCTTCGGGCACCCTCCCCAGGCCTGGCTCCAGGGCCAGGCCCCGGTAACCCTATCCCGGGCAGGGTTAAAATGTTCCCTTGATGGTCCTTTCATAGGGGTCTTTCTGAATCGCTCTTTGTCTGGTCTCTCACCCAGGACCAATTTGCCATGGGAGACCCTACCAGGGGGCAAAAGCCCCCAGACAACATAGCCCCTGGGATCCCTGTGACACACAAACCCCTCCACCACGATAAGGTAGCGATTCACGGAGAAGCAAGTGAAATTATATATATATATATATATATATATATATATATATATATATGAATGAATTTCCAGTTAATTCTAGGAAGCACATATATATTTGATTATAAACACTTAGAAGTAAAGTATTATGTTAGTATTTATTGTTTTTACCAAGACTATAGATCAATGCAGAGGCATTCATGAGCACCACAGTGTTTCCTGGTCTCTGTTACCCTTCAGATGTTACATCTTTTTGGAATTAAAAAAAAAAAATCCATATATTAACTGAATTATGACAGAAAATCTCAAATGCAGCAAAGCATCACTGGCTCCCACAATTTTCTTGTGAAAAAGTTAAAAATATTTTAAAGACAAACACTGGCTCTCATTTGGAGCTCATTTCACTTAATCCATAACGTCAAAGTAAAATTTAAATCAGATTTAGAGCAATTTCCTTCTGAATGCAAATTGCAGGATTCTGCTGTGCCCACAGATAAGACATCTTATACACCACTGGAAAGCCTCCAGACCTTTTCTGAATGCTGGGCTGTATACTAAGGAGTTCTTTTATGCAAAACACACTGGACTGGAGGTCATATATTTGGCTGCCATCTCGCTGTGTGTCTCTGCTTCAATCCACTACTATCTGCATCTGGAACAAACTCATGGTTATTCAGTCTGCACTTGAGATGCAATACTTCATTTGCAACCCATGGACAATCTTTGGATCAACCTCTCTTTTCAAAAGTTGCACATAACACTGAAACCTGAGATTTTCATGACATTTCTAGCTACAAGTTCTTGTTTACATTTCTTTTGATTATTTCATTTAATTTTACAACCTCACGAATCCAAAAAAACCCCAAAAACAAACAAAAAAAAGTGGTAGTGAGGAATCTAAAATTCAAACATATAGATTTCTTTGGTTTATTGCCCATCTGAGCTAACTCTTCATCTCCTCTCACCATTTGAAAAATGGCTTGACAACACTTTCATTTTCATCTTTTAATAACATGAGCCGTCACACATATGTCTTCAACTTTTGCTGCCACCTCCACTTTTACAGTTCTTCAACTAAAGGTTCAATTTGAATTCCATTAAGTTCTTCATATACAGCAATTATGACCACACTAGGAGTTAAAGTGGGCCGGAACGACCTGGAATGATGTTCCAACACCTTCAATTAATAGCAATTAAATCTGATAGGCAGATTAATGCATGACACTGCCAAACCAGTTAATTTTTCATGTGTTGAAGCCTGGCATTACCTCCAGATGATGGCATGGGAGGAGGCACACTAAATTATTTTAAAAGGCGAGAACGGTCCAACAAGTATCGTTTTGTAGTTTTAGAGGTTTTTTCTATTGTATCTAAACATAATGTGTTGCTTTATCTTTAGCAAACATCTCAAAAGCTGAGGTATACTAATTTTGTGTGATTAAAGGTTTGATGAATAGGCAGATTTAGTAGTGTTCATAGTAGACCAAATGGGTTGGTTTGCAGTATTGTGGTGAGGAGTGCAATAATGCACTATGGACTGGTGCAGAGCAGGCTGTGCTGTTCATGGTCAGTGTTAAGCTACATTAAGCAGGGTAGCAGAAATCAATTTATCTTTAAACTGATGATGCAATTAGATTTACTCACAAAATTCAACCTCTAAAGACATTTACATACCGGATGCATAAAATTTGTGTGAATATCTTGTGCATTAAAAATGCAGCCGTTTACATCGACCTGTATCTCGTGCTCCAGTACTGAATATACAATGACATGAAAATAGTAAAATAATACTTTTTTACTTCAGACACACAGCTAGAGGCTGCTCTGGATTAATCGGCTCTCTGAAACGATGTGGTCCCAACTGCCAATACATCTTCAACTCTGGGATCAAACCATGAAATTCTCCCTGCTGCTGTCTTCTCTGGATGAAACTAGAATCTCAGTTTCTCAGTCTCAGGTTGCAAAAACGCGACATGTTCGTGTATATACTTTAAAAAAAATCCTGAATTTTGTGTTGTTTTTTTCCCCCCAGCACACCCAGTGTTAAAGGTCTTTATACAAAGTTTATGCTGTATAGGGTTGGAAATCCTGATAGTTCCTGTAACATCTGCTTATATCTTTTTATATTCGACTGGCTAACAATGAGCAGTGACTCAGCAACAACACAGGACAGCTCATCACAGGTATCCTCAATCTTAGGGCGCCACTTCAAACCCTGAGTAACCTATACAGAAAAACTACAAAACGTTGACTTTTAAGTGACTCACAAAAACTACACGAAGTAGACTGTTACCACTTCAGCTTCTTCCAACTTTAGCTTTATCTTCAGTTCCATTATGTACCAATTTCCCTTCAGCAGATAAAAGTCATTTTACCACCTCGTTCAAAACTTCTTTCAAACTTGTTTGAACTTCATTAAGTTACATTACACAACTTACATTAAGTTCCACTCATTTAGCTGTTAGCAATCTATACACGGAGGACAAAATAGTGTTAATCAATTCAAGAAAAATTAATACAAATAATTGTCAAGCAAGCTGATAGAAGTCCTTTCACTGCCACTTACAGCTTACATTTAAAACATTGTAGTTTAGTTTCATGTATGAGCTGCAGTGCACCAAGGTCAGCTGTCACTACCATACAAATCCATTCAGAAGCTTCAAAGAATTAACTATAGGGCATTTAAACTGTTTTATGTCTGCAGTGAGGCAATCACATTTCTTTTACTGTAATTCAACCTGTTATATAACAAGAGTCTAAAAATATAAAGGATGAAGGGACAAAGTTAGCATTGAACTTCAGTACTTTGAAACCTTACTCTGATCCGTGTAAAGTCAAACCCTTTTCTCCTTTAATAAAAATACAGTCTGATGGTGGTTAATGTCTACAACTGCCATGAACTGGCTGAGGTTCAATTCCCAGACCTGTTCTCTTTGTAGCTCCCTGACACACAAAAAGTAGAGGAGGACAGGGTGCTTTCTTTGCCTCATATGAGTAAAAATTGATGAGCCTAACAGTAATTGTACAAAGGACAAAGAGTTGGCTGACGTCCCTAAAATGAGACACCCAGGAAGTGGAAACTGTTTTTCCTTTCCTAATTTGGATCGACAGGGGACGGGAAGTAAACAGTGTGTTTTTATTTAATGAAAGCTGACAGGAAATCAGACTTCAAGGGACAAAGTGTTTCGTCCTGACTTTACTTCATCTCCACACAGTCAGAGAGCTGCGGTGCGCACTGAGCAGATCCTGGCAAGGCAACGAAGGAGACAAGCCCACATAACGTCAGAGGAAGGAGAGCACGTCAGCAACCTTACCTAGTTTAGGCAGAGAGTACTGGACTTTGAAGTAGTCCTGATAAAACCCGAGGAGCCTCTTGGTGATGTGGAGGGCGTAGTCCCCTGCTCCGCTCAAAATGGCATCCGGCCGGGCATAGAGACGGATCTGAAGACAAAGAAACCGAGGAAGAAATGGAATTAAGCTGATTTTAATAGAGATGGATCTAAAAACAGATACAGAGAAAGGAAATTGGAATTAGTGTATGCTCAGCTCTACAGAGAACAAAATGAAATTAAACCGCTTTTTTTTCCAAATCTATACAGAAAAAGAAATTAAATTTGGCAGATACAAACAGGAGAAGACTGCGTGTATATTAAAGTCTTCAGCGGAAATAATACAATCAGAGAGAGTTTAAGTTCATATCTGTAGAGAGGAAACATTACATTTGAGAGATGTTTTCTACAAAATTTGCAAAGAAATAAATGGAATCAGGTCTGTGTTAGGTGGGTCACATCTACAGACAGAATAAGTGAATAAGGTCGACTTCATATTCTGCTCTCCAGACAGAACAATGGAGTCTGGTTGATTTTGGTTCAAATATACAACAAGAAAAAATTGATTTACAGCTGTGAGCAAGAATATCGACGGAGGAAAAAAATACAAGAATGTTAAATGTTCTGCTTCAGGTGAATTCCAACATTTCTTGCAGTATAATGATCAGCGTGGGCTCGTTATTGGACAGGAGTTGGAGCTGTTGCATCATTTATTTATAAAGGACAGTTCACCCCAAATCAAATTTACATATTTTTCTTTGGACATGTAGCAATATTTATCCATTTATCCAGTGTAACATTGTAATTTTGTACCAACAAAGTAATCCCCACTGGAAAGCCTGAATGGGCTATTTGCCCAAAAAATCCTATCTCTCGGTGTAAAATAGGGAAAACTGGACAAGTGGAGGACAAAAGAAAAAAAACCCTTTGCTGGGAAAAATTCAGCAAAGACCAGACATGGGACCCCAGAGAGGCATCTGGACTTGACCCATGGCCACACTGGAACTGAACTTAAGATCAAGGTCAACAGGTCTTAGCTGAGTGTCAAAACTAATAGAATTATAAATGCAGCAAAGTTTCATCAGACTTGAATCCACCATGCAATAGGAACATTGTTATTTTTCAGCACCAATACCAACAACAACAATACAAAAAACCCTTCTGCCACATGCTCAAATCAATAATCAATAGTGCCAGGTCACACGGTGGTTCTGCGCCTATCAGCATGCTCTGGTGGTTCAGTGGCCGGGCTGCTGACCTCACTGAAAGAGCTGCAGGATGACATGATGACTGTGTGTGTGTGTGTGTGTGTGTGTGTGTGTGTGTGTGTGTGTGTGTGTGTGAGAGACACTCCAACTCATCACTGTTCCTGGGATTAAAATGATCATCTGCTGTTTCGAAAGTGATTCTATTATTTGGTTAAGATGACAATTTGTACTTGAGAAGACGTTATTTTTTTGTGCCTCACAGTTCCTGACAAGCTGTGGGTAAAAGAAAAATCACAGCTTTTTCACTGCAGAGCTGTGACAGCAGCTTCACCTCAGTCTTTATTTTTACCCTCTTTCACATTGCACACCTTCACCAAGATACACAATTACAAAACACAGTGTAACATATTGAGTGACTTCTAATGGAATGCAAAGATATTTTAATTCATGCAGTATGGACTTCAACACTTGTACACTCATCTGTACACAAATCCAAAGTGGGCCATGGGGCATTGCGAGATCCAGATTGAAGTGCTGAGTTTCTCAGTGCTTTGGCTTCACTCATATAGGTATTACTTGCCCTTATACATCAATCAGGAATAACATTATGACCACCTGCCTAATATTGTTGGTCCCCCTTTTGCTGCCAAAACAGCCCTGACCAATCAAGGCATAGACTCCACTAGATCGCTGAAGACATCTTCAGCGATCTAGTGGAGTCTGCCTCATGGTATCTGCACCAAGATGTTAGCAATAGATCCTTTAAGACCTATAAGTTGCAAGGTGGGGCCTCCATCGATCAGACATGTTGGTCCAGCACATTCCAAATGTTAGACTGGACTGAGACCTGGGGAATTTGAAGGCTTGTGATTGTGCTCCTCAAACCATTCCTGAACAGTTTTTGCTTTGTGGCAGGGCGCATTATCCTGCTGAAATCAGGGAGTACTGTTTCCATCAAAGGGTGTACATGATCTTCAACAATGCTTAGGTAGGTGGTACGTGTCAAAGTAACATCCACATGGATGCCAGGACTCAAGGTTTCATAGCAGAAGATTGCCCAAAGCATCACACTGCCTCCGCCAGCTTACCCTCTCTTGTCTTCTCTCCTAACACCTTTCTATCAGAACCAGCATGAAATTTTTCAACAGTTTGAGCTACAGTAGGTCATCTGTTGGGTTGAACCACACAGGCCAGCCTTCATTCCCCACATGTATCAGTGAGCCTTGGCTACTACGACTCTGTTGCTGGTTCACCACTGTTCCTTCTTTGGACCGCTTGGTAGATGCTAACGCTTGCAGACCGGGAACACCCCACAAGAGCTGTAGACTCGCTCAAATCCTTACCCTTGACTATATTTCCTGCTTCTAACACTTCTTCTAACATAAAATGTTCATTTGCTCTCCAATATATCCCACCCACGAACATGATGAAGAGAGAATCAGTGTTAACCTGCCAGTGGTCATTGCAATATTATGCCTGTTCAAGTTCAAGTTTAAGCAGGCATAACTGTAGTATAGTATCTTGAATGTTTAGCCTTGTCCTCTTAAAAGGACAAGGCTACACATCTTAATCAAATCATCTGACAGACCATCCTACAGCTTACCATGAAGCCAACCAGAAGAAGAACAAGGGGTTTCAAATAATGCTGCACTATGGTTTTTAGTATTTCAGCCACCATTAAACAAACGTTCAGGTGCATTGCAGAAGTTCAGCGAGATTATTTAAACACATGAGGAGTTTAAGTCCGACTGTGAAGGAAAACTAAAAACAGAACTTCCTCATTTTTTAATGTGACTTTGATGCCAACTTAGTGTTTGTTAGTATGCTGTCAGTCTGCTGCCCTCTTGTGATTCTGAAGCTCAGTAAAAATGTTTCACTTCAGTGACTCCCAGCGGACTCTTTAAACTAAAGTGATTCTTTCAAGCTCACAGACAGACAGACATCTGCTCCATCTGAGTCAATTTTCATTTAAAAAAAAAAAAAAAAGCAATTTGGCAGGTCTGCAAGAGAAAATGAACTTCTGCTGCCGCTTTATTCAATAGACATCCGGTGTTTGAGGTCAGCTAGTCTAATCTCCCAATGCAGCTTTCATACAGAAACAGCAAAGCCCTGTTAGCAGCGGCCACCATCTCTTTGTTACACAAAATACTGAATTATGAGGCTCAGTCTCATCGATGGCGAGTCTAAAATCTGTTTTTGTCTGTGAGAGGTGCAGGTGGAGAAATCTCTGTGTGCAAGAGACAAGGCTGAAAATCTCTGGTCCCTCAGGTGACACTGCATTTAAAAACAGAGATGATTCTGTCATGGAAATCAGTGCATGGGCTCAGGAACACTTCCAGAAATCGCTGTCTGTCGACACAACTCACCATGCCGTGCATAGGTTAAAGCTCCATCATGCAAAGACGATTCTGTCTCTTTAAGGTTCCTTTCCCTCCGAATGAACCCACTGATCTAACTGAACCTTCCAGGCTGTAAAATACATGAGAGTTTAGTTTTAATTTTTTAAATCATTCTTTGCTTAAAACTCCTTAAACTCTACATGTTCATGTCTGACTCATAGACCCTTCTTGACAAAGTTAGTAACAAGCAAATTGGGCATATTCAAACAGCCTACAGCCTACAAACCCACGCAGTGCCCACCCCTTTTTCTCATATTCAAAACCAAACAAAGATCTGAAGCAGACGGAGCTTTCCACTGCAGGAAATGAACCTTTGTTCTGCTTTTTGTGTACTAGACTAATTGTCAATTTGATGAATGCAACATCAAATTGCACTGGCTCTGAAAGAAAGAGGATAAAGTCAGGATTGGGCTTCAAACCAACCAACAACCAACTTTATGACTGCCACAGAGATAAAGCTACTTCTTTACCAGCACACTTCAGATCAGTTTGTTTTCGTCGGGTTGTGTGGTTATCTTGTGAACTTTGCTGATGATAGTATCCTGGTATCACTCCATGAATAGCCGCCTCAGTCATATTCTCTATAAATACTTAATGGATTTGTTGATTGATGCAAAACATTATTTCTTAACCTCAGTGTAGGAGAAACAAAGAAAAAAAATCCTTAAAAGATTTTCAGTGAGAATAAACAACTACTGTAACCTATGGATTAACCTTCAGTATAGACTGTAATGTTGACATGGGACATCAGCACCTTAAACTTGTCTCTTACAGTCTGCAATTACAAAGGAGTACGGTGGTAAGATATTTTAGCCCTTTTATTTATGTAGCTTACATTTTCTTGATTTCCATCCTCATGTCAAAAAGACAAGAAAAGACTTCAAAAAGTTATAAAATTAAAATTTTAGAGAAAAAACATCCATACATAACCAGTTCTACAAAAAAGACACCACACTCAAAAAAAATCATATGTCATTGTGGATAATCCATAATGAGACTGAGATGATGCCTTCAGGAGTGTGTTATAAATCTCCAGCTTGTAAAGCAAAGAGAGAAAATCTGGGTGTCACTCCTGAGGGAATCAAACTGTTAAATAATGTCTTTACGATGATGGGAGGTGCTCTGACTCAGACGGCTCTGTTCAAGTATGTAAAATGTTATTCTTCTTAATGTGTAAAGCTTTATGAGCTGATGAAGCCACTGAGGGAGCACGGTGGGTGGAGTTTGATGTGTTTCATGGAGCTTAGCAGTGAAACACTGACACAACCACACGTCTGTGGTGTTGCTGTTCCTGGTTTCAGGACTTTTCAGGTGGACAGATAAGATAATCTGATCATAACATAGGAGGAATTCATTAGTTTGGATTTAAAAGCGGTGAGAAGTAACATTTCTGTCGCCTGAATACTGAACTGTTGTTAGAATGCGCCCATGCATCATTGCTGTTAGGACCCAGTTTTAACCCAGTTTGGAGTCCTTTACCAGTTGAATGATTGTGGATGGTTAATAGATTCTGCACCACTCACATGCAGCTTTCTCTAACCTCTGTTTCAGCTCTATGGCCACAGGACAGATCCCTGCATTCATCCTATAACTCTTTACTGTTTCATATCAGATTCTGATTTATTGAGGTATTTTATTTTTAATTGACTGCTGTGATGCAGGAATTTCCCAGCTTTCGGGACAAATAAAGTATTTCTGATGTTTAATTTTTACTTCTGGTATGTGTTGTTAACTGTGTTTCCTTACCTACCATGAACTACAACATGCAAAAAAAATATGATGTAGTTTTAACTGATCGACTAATTCTCTGTAAATCTGTGTAGGATAATGAGAGAATGAATCTTGAACCTACTTTGTGCTGTGTGATTGTGTGTTGTACAGGAAGACATCATCACTACATGATACATACTGCCCCAAAATGCTGCATTAACTCACTTTGAGCTTTTGCTTAGAGACATTTTATTTCTCACAGTTTTCTGACTTTGACCATCTTTAAGAAGCTCACCGAAACACTGCAGAAACCTGCCTGAGAGTCACGAATAAATGAAACGTGCCCTTACAGCAAGCTGCCAGCTCTCCTCTCTGTGTTTGTGTGATGGATGGAGCAGTTAATCAGATTGATCCTCCAGACTAATTATACACAAACAATGTCAGCTGACAGATAGGGGTTACCATAGTGACAAGCGGTAGTGATATCACTGATCAATACACGTGAATCAGCATGTGTGAATGGGGAAAAAAAAGGATAAATTAAATGTGTGTCTATGTGTGTGTGTGCTGGATGGTTTCACTGTCAGGGAGAAACCAGCTCACTGTCAGCTGAAGGACAATAGAGACTGGCTATCAAATACAACACACACACACACACACACACACACACACACACACACACACAGAGCAGGTAGATGCACACACAAAGATAAAATACACTTGTTATTTTCCCCATAAAGACACACAAACTCACTATGATGTAATACTGCTGTATCACTACTGGCTTATCACACACACACACACACACACACACACACACACACACTACTGTCCCAGTAACTCTGCTGTGTCTCCTCTCTGAGCTTCACTTCCACTCTAAAAGATTCTGTTTTCAGAAAGCTGTGAAAACACGTTGGATCCTGTTCGGTGGTATCACTGCAGATCTGCTGCTACGTGGTGTCACAGTGTTTGTGTTGCACACGAGCTGCTGTAGAGCTGCACAAATACCAACAAAAGCAGGTCAAAAAAGTGTTAAGTTGCCTTCTACCAAAACTACAAGCAAATTTTCCAGGTGAAGCATGCAAAGCATTTTTGTGTTGTACACACAGCTGCAAATTTTTTTTCACATGTTCGGTCCAATACTTTGGCCTAAAGTTAATAATCGATAACTACTCGAACAACTCTGATGAACATTAGTTCATTCCAAGCCGTAACATCCAAGATTAAAAAATGAAGCCAATGCTCAGGTGCCATAAACAGCAGTTCCTCCAATCGCCACTGGAGGCTGCTCCAAAAGTGAGTCAGGTGGCTACTTTAGATTTAGGGGAGAATGGGGTTTAGTTGTAACAGCATCACCTCCCCACACTGCCAAACTGTGTGAGGAAGATCAAGTGGGCTGATCAATCCAAATATCGACAGCATCGACATCAACGCTGGTATTGGTATTGGATTGATACCAGGACGATAATTTGTTTCTATCCTCTTGGTTCAGCTTGTAGCCCACTGAAAATATTTTGATCAGTACTGATGAATTCAGAAATATGTAAGCTCTATTTTTTAAAGAGTAGTGCCTTAGGTAAAATGTAAGATATATTATCTTCGCTAATTTTAAACGACCATGCTGCTGCAGCTTCCAAATAATAGCTGACGGGGTGCAGATGGTTGTAACACCTTTTAAAAAGTGTTGAAACTATCCCCATGATGGCAGCTAAATACATTTTCCCTGTCTTACTCTCTTTTTTCCAGCATGCCAAGGCAGTGGGTGAGTAAAACATTACCACTGTGAGGGCTAAATAAACCAAATAATACTGAGCTTCTTTTAGCCTCGTGCAGCTGAGGTGATTGAAAAGACAGAGGTGAGGAAGACACTGACGTGTTGGTCAGTGCACAATAATAATAATAACAATAATAATAATAATTAACATTTTGTACATTTTGTGGGGCCGATGAAATTCCTTGTGTTTGACATGCGTTTATTCATTCTGGGATGTCAATTGAACAGGTTAAAGACATTGCTACTTGTGGAGGACATGTTAAAATTCTAGCTCAGAAATATTTTGCTATATATTTGTTGTAAATGCTGAAACAACAACATCCTGGGTCTCAACAGGTTCATCAGCACAGCTGGAGCCATCCGCTGCCATCAGTGCTTCACTTCTGTTAACCCAGAGGTTTCCAAAGTGGGGGCGCAGAGTCATTGCAGGGGGGGCACAGTATGAATACTTGGACACTGCTAGCATAATGGACAGGTTTTTGACGGGGCTCCCACACAAACGGAAAGCAGAAGATGAAGCATCGCCAAATATGCTTCCAAACCGTTGTGTTAACCAAACTGAACTTATGTCCATGTTTATGTGTTCGAACCTTTTGGAAGATTTTTAATGAAATTATCTTTTTTGCAGTTAATTGTACTCACAGACTCTCTAAAAAGTCTGTTCCCATAGTGCTAAGTGAACATCGAGTATTTAATTGGCATGTTATTTAGCACCAATTAGCAGATCTGTGTGTCTGTGTCATCTGCTTAGAATTCAGGAATGCAGCTTGCTTAACAACTGTTAACTAAGCATGCCACTCTCTCACGTAAAAATGCTGGCTTCTGGCTGCAGTGCTAATAACATTACAGTGACTACATCCAGCTTTCATATATACACTGCAGTCCAGTTTTATTAGCCAAAAAAAGGGTTTGTTTGGGCCACCATGTCATGGACATGAAGTTTGGAGCAATCTGTTGGATTAAATCAAAGGAAATTGTGTTCAGTTATCTCTGGAAGACTAACCACAGTGTTGATCCCCTGATGTTTAATCCTACACCATGAAGGTGAGACCTTGTTTTTAGCAAACTCTCACACATGTACAAACTGCTTTGCATGACACAAACTCCTACAGAAAATGCATTTTTATGACTTATCATCAAGCAACGTCTTGGAAAAACAAAAATTTTGATTGCAACAGTTTCGCTTACAATCAAATAATTTTCTGTCAGACTCAGCTGTGCATTGGGTTCTATGCTTAATTACAAATTATTGAATGATTAGACGCCAAACTAAGACGTTAACGTTTATCAGTTACGTGGGTTTTACCAGGTATGGTAGAACAGAACTGCTAGTTTAATCCTGAGTTGGCGTTTGGATGATCTCAGTCCCTAATTTTAACCCCAAACCTAGCTCTAGCCTCAGAGAATTTTTTTTTTTTTTTTTATCAATTCTTTTCACAAGTCTTAACGAACAGAAATCAAAGGAAATAATTTTTCTAAATGATTCAAAATAATTCACATTTTTTCCAAAACGTCCATATTGCCTTTTTGTAAAACAGGCTCATGTTGAATTATCACCTTTGAAGACTTTGAGCTCAGAAGGCTGAGAGGTGAAAGCCACACTGCTGTTGTGTGACAGTTGTTTGAGTCAGGACAATCTGACTTTGAGGCAGCTTTTGAGCCAATACTGTTTCTCTGTATTGATCCGTCTGTTCTTTTTTGGGAAAGGAGTGTCATTCATCACTATTCCTCTCTTGATGCTGCAGCTGTCCAGTTTACAGTGAAAACAATGGAGGCAGTCTGCCTGTAAGCTCAGAACACACCTGAAGTCCAGCTAAAGACTGGACAAGACAAATACAATATGACCACCAAACTGCACACATTTTAGTCTTTGAGAGTCAAGAAGACGCAGAAATCACACAAGTGGGTAAACACAGGAACAGACTGAAGAACCAGGCAGGAAAGAGCAGAAATTCTGGCAGGAGAACATCCTGTGAGATTCAGTCCGTGTGTTCCTGTACCAAAGCAAACACGAACAGCCTGTACTGTTTATTTGCACAGAAGAAAAAGAAATGAATGAATTTGAATGTGAGGTCAGATTCAGGTATTTTCTGCAGCACTCAACATCTTTAGTCAGTGTCGTCTGTCCATATAAACGGGTTTTAAAAAGATTTTCACCAAGTGAAAGTAGCTGGAAGACTTTGGATTTATTGACCATAATCTTTATAGACTTTACACACCATCTGACCCAGACTAGCAAAGCTAGATCAGTCATCACACCGAAAACACTAGCCCACATTTAAACTATAGAAGTGAAATTTACAGATGAAGGAGACAAAAATCAACAGAAACTGTCCTGTTAACATAACATATATGTTAAGCTTTGTAACTAAGAGAGCTCCTATCAAGCCTTTTATCCCTCTGTAATCACTTTAGCCACACTAGCAACTTGGCTCTTGGGATGGTAATATCAGCTGAGTTTATTCAGTTTGCTAGCAACAAGCATTCTGTAATACATTCAGGAAGCAAACTTGAAATTTTGGCTGGCACTGAGAGATCCTTTTGGCGGAAAGATTGTGAAAACATCCTCAGCAGTATCAGCTGTAGGTGATTAATAGTAATTCTCTAAAGAATAAATTCCATTTTTTGCAGAACAAGCATCTGTACTTAGACAGGACCAGGGTCTGTGCAACACACTAACACCACACCCAGCATCTTCCCTGCCATCTGATCCAACTCACCACCAGGTTCTGATTTCTTCATAGCTGCACACAGCCAAATGTCCTCAATGTACAGCCGCAGATCTGACTACAAGATTACAAAAATCAGTCATCGACCTGGAATCACACCTGACTGGCTTGGGAATGTCTTGGAGGTGGAGGCCAGGGATAAGAGATGTCAGTCCATCTTGGCTTAGACTGCTGTCCTGTAACCCAGACCAGGGCGACTGACAGAAAATGGATGGTTGGATTTAAACAAACATCTGTAATACGGGCAGGTAAAGTCGGTGTAAGACTACACATGGAAAATGTGCCTCAGTGTGTGTAAAAATAGTCTTAAGAACAGACACACTTCAGAAATGTAGTTGCAAGACTATTAATGAGGTATGCATATGGGCCAGTGTTATTCTTACCACAGAGAATATGTTAATGAATCAGTAATTCTAAATCTGTGTATCTGTGCTATCTGAACAGTGCCACGCCCACATTTGTCTACATACAGAATAGCTTGTGGTAGATCATCCAGAAATGTAGTGACAGAAGAACATGAAAATTTTATAACTCAAAAGCCGGAAATAAAAAGTGTCTAAGGATGAAGCCACAGAGAAGAGGAACAAGTTTTGTATGAAAGTTTGAATAGTTGTATGAATGGCTTTGTATGAAATATTTAGAACTTCTCTTTGTATTTTTCTGTTCTGTATAATTTGTTTAGGTACTGAAACCAAGTAGTGACAGAGTTGCCTAATTTCTATTACATTAAAGGGTACGTAAGTCAAGCTAAAAGCAGGGATTCTAAATTAATCTGGGAAATGATCACATCACCTGACAGACATACATACTTTGATTTACTACTTGATTATTTAATTTAATCAAAAATGTCTCTGAGTTTTGGGATTTTTTATTTTTTTTATTATGATTTAGGCCATATAAAGCCCTATACCATGTCACAACTTTATAACATTTAGTCAATAAGAATCACATACTCTGATTTGAGTTCTACAAGCACAGCTCACACAATCGGTTTCTCAGGCCTGAAGTCACCGCTGGTAAATGAACTTCATTTACTGCAGCCCATATTGGTAGTATGGGACACTGAACAAAGCCAAATGGATCCTGATGTTAAAGCAAAGCAATGAATCTTTAATGTGCATGCGTGTCGATAAGTCTTACCTGAGCCGTTTCACAGACCTGAACATGACAACTTAATAGCTGTGTAAGAAGTTTCCTTAAACGGAAACTTAAAAGCTCTCTGACGCTGTAGTTGACCTGTACCAAACAGATTAGCTTTCTGTCATGCACACATAAAGGAAACTTCCCTTTAGCGCTCCATCACTTTGAGATTTGGCTTGTGCTGTAGTCGCATGCCTCTTTCTGGTTCAGTGACATTCTGAAGCCTCTTTTCCCTGAACATGACTCCATATCTCTGCTGGCACACGGATTCAAGCATCAAATGATGACAATTTTCTTTGAAAACAGAAATTGTCTCACAGCAAATGGATACACTGTCTGCAACCCCATTTGAAATGTTCTACCTTCTGCATCAAATCCTTTTAGTTGCATCCTATGTTAGAAACTTATAAAGCTGAGGCTGCAGTGAATGTGCGTCACTCTGTTTAGTTTGGCAAGTGCATGAAGGCATCCCGCTGTGCAGACGACTGATACAACTGGGCCAAAATACATGAAGAGCCTGAACCGACATGTGAGCCAGGGTACAGTTTGCAAAGGGCTCAATTTGGCTCCTGGGCTTTGATTTGAATGTTAAGTCTTATGAGCTAAAGTTTTAGACTGCATCTGCTTGGTCGATAGTTTTATAAATATTGAGTGAGCAGCAATTGTCTGGGTGAAAATACATTATTGATGTCAGATGATGATGGCTGATAGGAAAGCAACAGTGACTGAAATAACCACTTGCTACAACCAATTATGCAGAAGAGCATCTCTGAACATACAGCATGTTAAATTTTAAAGCAGATGAGCTACAGCAGCAGAAGACCACACTGAGTGCCACTTCTGTCAGCTGAGGCTACAGTTCACACAAGCTCACCAAAACTGGACAACAGAAGCTGGAAAAAGTTTGCCTGGTCTGACGAGTCTCAGTATTTGCTTCACCCTTCAGATGGTAGGATCGCAATTTGGCATAAAACAACATGAAAGCATAGATCCATGCTGCCTTGACTCAGCGCTTCAGGCTGCTGGTGCTGCAATGGTGTGGGAGTATTTTCATGGAGAGCCTTGGACCTCCTTACTTGCACCAGCAGAGCATCATTTAAACAAGTATTTAAAAGTATTTTCAGTGACCATATCCATCTCTTTGTGATCACAGTGTACCATCTTCTGATGGCTGCTTCCCGCCACAACGCTAACAAAAAGTCAGGCGAGTGTATTTTGTAAGCATGTTTTTGATTGATCTTGGTGTGGGAAACTAAATATGGCTGAATAAAATTATTTTTTATTAGATTTAAGTTTAAAATGTGTGCTTAGTAGTAGCAGTAGTTTTGAACTTGTCTGCAGAGTTCACAGAAAAGAGATATGAATCCCAGAAACACAAGTGGACACACAGTTCAAGCAGAAAACTGTGAGGCCAATTTTATGTTGCAACTCTTTTGTTGATAAGTAATCAAGCAGCTTGTACTACATCTATTTTAAGAGGTTCTCAGAGTTAAAGTGAAAATGAAATGAAATTAATATGAATTTTGAATGTACTTCTGAGCTCCAGTACAGGGAGGATAGAGCTTTGGTAGAAAAAAAAAAGGGGGGGGGGGGTTTAAATTGATTAAACACATGTAATCTGCAGTTAGATTTTTAACAGATTTGAGATTCAGATTCAGATTCAACAAAATACCATCCAATTTCCAATCCCACTGCCTACTCGCCCAAATATTAAACCTACTCTAATCACGAGGCCGCTGTGTTGCTGTACTCCTCTCCAGCTTCCTCAGCAGGACTGGTTTCTCGATGAAAATTCAAACTTTTTAAGGCTCTTCTCCTCTTTTACCCCACATTCTCCTCCCTCCACCAGAACTCATCTCAGAGCGCAGCAGCCAGCAGAGTGAATATCAGCTCAGAAAGTGGAGGCTTTATTGAAATCGTAGCTTCTTTCGGTGCACTGACAGCAAGCTTCTGAATTGAATATCATCTCCTGAGGATTCCTAAATTGCCTCCAGTTATGTTCTCCCGGGTGACGAGAAACCCGGATGCGTTGCATTTGCTCCAACGGGGAGCGGTGGAGGAGTCGAGGTGCGACGTCTGACTTCAAATCATCATACGTACATGTTCACTGTGTCCCCGGGACCGAAATGTGCCGCCTCACCTGAACTAAAACGGACACACATTGGCTAAGTGGTTAGCCCCGCTGCCTCACAGGAAGGAAGTCTTCCATTTAAACCCAACCCGTCGAGTTTGCATGTTCTCTCCATGTTGGCTTCGACACACTCCAAAAACATGCAGGTCAGCTCAAGCAGAAACTTTAAATTGCCTCTAGGTGTGAATGTGACTGTGAAAAGTTGTCAGTCATGTTGCTTAACTCTGTGACGGAGTTTTCAGGGTGTACTCACCCACCCAGTGCATCCTGTGGTTTGCTTCAGCTCTTAATTCCCCCGCTGAACAGTCTAGAAAATGGATGGAAGTATGCACAAACTGCCGTTTTCTAAGCCTGAATGATGAGGTGATAAAATATAAACATGAGGAATATTTCATTTTCAGCCCCGATACACGTTGCCTTCAGGAAAGCGTCTTCAATCAAATAATTCAAACCAAATTCAATCAGTCTCTTTGGCGGCTGCTACAGCCTTCTTTTTATCCCATCTTTGAGAGTTTTGTGAGAGCCACAGTTGGCGCTCACACCTAATAAAATCAAACCTACATCAGCAAACCAGCGGGCCCATAAATATGTGAAGGTCCGAGGGGTTTTACTTCCTCGGAAGTCAACAACTCGAGGGGAAATGGACCATGTATTTGGGAAACTGTGATGTAACATACAGAGATACACGCTGTGGGCAAGAAAAGAAAGGAACAAGAGAGTGCAGCAAAGCTCTGCTCAGCGAAGCAGGCCTCAGGCCAGGATGGCTTCAAACATCCTCATGTTTCAGCTTTGAAGACTCAGCTTTAGCTTCATGGATGCCACCATCTTTGTTTGTTTGGTGCATTTTGAGGGATTTTTTTTCTTTGGAGCAGAAGTGACCATCATTGTGAGATACCACCAAGCTTTGTTAACGAGCTATATCTGCAGACTGCTAAGTAATGGAATTTCACTTACACTTCTTGAACAGTCAGTACAATTAACCAAGCATGAATGTGTGTTATTTTCAGATAACTGCATTAAAAATGCTCCAAAAGGCACATAGATTTTTCAGCTGCAGAGGCTGTTGCTTGCCACTTGTGTTGTTCACTATCTTAATTTAAGATTTAGCTTTCAAACGTGTAAAAATTAATACAAACGCTGATGTCAGGATGATGGGACCATCACTAACGCTCATCCCAGCCTGATGGTAAATGCTGAATTAGGAGAAATATGATTCTTTTGTGTCCATTCACATGAAATGTCAGTTTTAATTGCCAGACACCACAACCAGTGTATTTCAGCTCAAAGTATGTTTCAAGCCAAGAAAGAGTAGACTGACTTGTGCCACAGCCTCCTACCTTCTAATCTGAAAACAGGCAGAACCACGATTTGTGTCCATGAACAGTGAAAAAAACAATATCAACTTTGTGATCATTTCATAAACTATCCTGAGACTGCACTGGAATTGTGTGGTCTATTGTGTGCTTTATATGGTCATAAATAAAGTTGACACACTTTCAAAATCATTATCACAGGTTATCCTGAGTCAGGCATGAACACCTGTACCTGAATCCACAGCAATGTGTCCAAAGATATCAGAATAACGAGTCTCTCACAGAGCCAGTAGAGATCAGTGGGTGTCATGGTTCCCGTGCCTCCACCACTGATTTTCCTATTTGTCCTCACATTCCCTGCCCTACTCCAATCCCACTGTTTTTAATTTTTTTTATTTATGATGTTCCAGGTGCCGGACAACGAAGATGACTGGACAGAAACGGTGATGTGTTTCAGAATTTAAGAAATACGTTTGGGCTCCAGAAAAGTGAAGCCAAAGTTAAGGTGGGTGTTTTTGTCCTGAGATCTGCGAACTGATGCTTGACGATGATTTAAGAAGGAAACTGAAACCAACAGAATCAGCAGCATTGAAAGTGTTTGTGCAGGATACTGATATTGTGTAAAATTTAAACTGAGCATGATGGATGCATGATGTTCTTAGAGAGCCAGGTGCGCAGCATAAGCGCAAAAGCAAGTGGCACAAACATTTTTGAGTACGCTAACATTGTTTTCTTTTGAGCTAAATTGACAGAAATTTGCTTTAAATAATCTCTGGTACCATCTTCCTTGGTGGGAAACATTTTAAATTGTGTGATATGTGTGATATATTACATTGATAGCAAAAAGTGTCAAATCATCCACGATGTGCATCTCAAAAATCTGATGTTCAAGCTTAAATAATACTTCATATGTGAAATCATTGAAAAGAAAACTAGATAAAAAGTTGGTGCAAAGTTCCTAGCAGCAAACAAAAACTTTTTTTGTAAGTGATGGATATGATCTCAGTGTATCAGTGTGATTGTTAAGTATTGCAGCACAGGCTGAGTGGTAGCATCCCGGAGGTTCTTCCCCCTACAATTAGCCTGTAATTAGGAGATTATGCCATACGTGATTATAGCACCTCCTCACCTACATCCTAAAAATCACTCAGGCTCTTGTTTCTTTTGTTCATCTGCGAAGTCCAGTGTTCCAAATCTAGGCGCGATGTCTGATTCTTCTCTGGAGTTCAACTCTGTGTCTTTTCTTTAAGGAACAATTCTGATGGTCTCCTCAGCTGAACTGAAAAATAATACTCGTGCATTTGCGTCACTAGATTATTATAGTGCCCTGTTTACCAGCTTGGACAAATCATCTCTTTCACGCCTCCAAACGATACAAACACATTCTAACACGCAAGCTCAGATCACTCCTGTCTTATACTCCTTACGTTAGCTCCAAATAGATTTTAGGATTATATTATTTATTTTTAAAGTACCCGTTTATTTTACTGTCTTTTTACTGGCTAATATGGGACTTAATTTCCTTTTTATTATACTCTTTTTTTGTGTCTCTTCTTTGTTACAGGTCAGGCTGGAATCAGGCCAGTGTGTGCGTGGGATGTGAGGAGTGACTGAGCTCAAGGTCCTGCTAGATTCTGGCTGACTTCACCAGATGACCATCAATTATCTACACCAACTTAACCAACAAATCTTCACCAGATTGAATTCCCAGCTGGGACAGAAAGATTCAGACTGAACTTAAGTCCATTTTAGGATCTTCACTGATCTCACCTTTTATGTCACTCTCAGCTGTGAAACTACACTTGTACCTCATCAGGAGCTCTTAATGTGAGCACACATATATTACATATATTGTACTTATTCTGCTTTTAAGTCTGCTGGTTCTTTGTGTAAACTCTAACAGCAAGTTTCATCCTCCTGAATGCTTCAAGCAAAAAATGGCAAGGCAAAATAGTTTCTAGGATATTTTGTTCTGGACCAAAGTTGCCTGAACAACTGATTAACATTAGCATCTCTTAAGAATTTAGTATTGGGCATGTTAAATTCACATTCAGTTCAGCATAATGTATATATCTTATTTCCCATCAGTGCAATAACAGAGTCTTGCAATCCGTCCCACTCTGCAGCTCTGAGCTTTTCTTTTTCACTGAGATACCATTTCCATTCATCACTTAAGTCCGGTGGAATCTACTTTGCTGCTTGAATTAAACCGCTGTCAGTGAAAACAACACTTTCTGCAAATATTCCACAGTAAAATCCTTTTGAGGAGGTGAAGGGATTATACATCCTGAACTGGTGGGAAGCTTTTAATGTAAAACAGATTAACAGCAAAGCGCAGCAGCAGCAAATTATCACAGCAAACTGGAGCAGATCAAAAACACCAAGGCTTCTTATTAAAATACGCTCAAACATAGAGAAGTTCTCAAACAACTGCAATTAGAATGGAAGCTCTGTCTCAAATAATAGCTGGCTAAATATAACCCTGCTCCTTTGAATTCAATGGAAATAACATGACTGTGTTGCATCATGTTCTCAAGACTCAGTTTTAAAGATATATAGACAGGTATTACAATAACTTCCCTGTAACTGTTAAAAAACCATTCAGTCTGGAACATAATGAAAGAGGACTGAAATGACCAAAATCAGCTAATGTCCCAATCTTGCACTGTGTCTCATTAAACATGCATTATAATTAACAGATGATTTTATTTCATACACTAAAGCCTCTCTGCTGTTCCTTTAAATATAAGCTAGCAGCTAGTGAGCTAAACCTGGTTCAGGACTGTTTAATGTCTGCAAACTTCCAGGTATGTGAAAAGTCTCTTTACTCGTTCCTTTCAGAAAATGCTCAGGGATGTTTTAGAGAGAAACAGAGGTTTTTCTCCATGATATCTGAAAATACAACAAAAACAGATGCTGCCAAGTGCTTCTCTGCACTTTCTGCTCGATGTCTTTCACAAGTCTTAACAAGGCCTGAAATTTGTAATCAGTCAGCCCATCTCAGGATTTCAGTGTGCTGGAGAAGTATGAATAAAGATGATTGTATAAATTGTTCTGAAAACTTTTGCAAATCAGCAACACGTCCCTACAGGTTTTGTCATGGTCCTGGGTCTGTGATCCAGTGTTTTGAGTTTTCGTGTGTTTTTTGTCATTCTGTATTATGATTTATCTTGTTCCCCAGTCGTGTCTCATGTGTCACCTCTGTCTCTGTGTTCTGTGTCCCCTGGTTTTGTGTTGAGTCTGTGTCTGTCTTGTGCTTCCTGTTTTACTTTGTAGTTTCATGTCTTTGGTCAGTGTGTTTAGTTTTGCTTCCCCTTGTCTTGTCATGTTTGATTACTCCCAGCTGTGCTCTCCTCCTGTGTCCCATTCCCTCGTTGTCCCTGAGTGTATTTAAGCCCTGTGTTTTCCTTGCTCTTTGTCGCGTTGTACCCTCACCATGCTGTGTTTTCCCTTCGTGCTTTCTGTGATCTTCGTCCCTCGTTCCCAGCTGTTTCTAGTTATTTTGTTCCCAGTTTCTAGTTTGAGTTTGCCAGTTT
>VVHJ01038968.1:0-12131 GCA_015107715.1 Tylochromis polylepis | reverse complement strand
CTTTTTCTTGACATACTTGTCATGGTCCTGGGTCTGTGACCCAGTGTTTTGATTTTTCGTTGTTTTTTGTGATTCTGTATTATGATTTATCTTGTTCCCCAGTCGTGTCTCATGTGTCACCTCTGTCTCTGTGTTCTGTGTCCCCTGGTTTTGTGTTGAGTCTGTGTCTGTCTTGTGCTTCCTGTTTTACTTTGTAGTTTCATGTCTTTGGTCAGTGTGTTTAGTTTTGCTTCCCCTTGTCTTGTCATGTTTGATTACTCCCAGCTGTGCTCTCCTCCTGTGTCCCATTCCCTCGTTGTCCCTGAGTGTATTTAAGCCCTGTGTTTTCCTTGCTCTTTGTCGCGTTGTACCCTCCCCATGCTGTGTGTTGTCTCCGTGCTCGCCGTTTCCTAGAGTTTCTAGTTCCCAGTTCCCAGTGTTTGATTTTAGTTTCCACATTCAGGGTTTTTGGTTTTCTTTTCTTGAGTTTATTTTACCGAGTGAGTTTTTCCAGCAATAAAAGCTGCACCTTGAGTTTATCCTCCCGTCTGAGTGTTTTGCGTTTGGGTCCTACATCCTGCCTGCCGCACAGCGTATCATGACAGGTTTAGAAAGAACGTCTCTCCGTCTGTATAAAGTAGGCAGCTGGTGCCACAGAGATACCTGCTGTGATGGTTTCACATGAAAGATGAGTCAGACACAGGGGGAAAAGGCAAAGTTCAAAGTAAATATCTTCAAAATCAAACCCTAGTCATACAGATTCCTGTATTGTTTGCCAAAACTAGCCAAAGAGGAAGGTAAACATCAAGTAAACCAACCAAAAGCCAAAAGCTCAAATGGTGGCATAGAAAACTGAGAAGGGATCCAAACGGAGGACAAGAAATAGATAGTTCAGGATGTGACCTATGTTGCTCCTAAAACAAGCTGCCAGTCAACCAGTTGGAATACCAGGGAATTACTGGTCTGTCCCATAACCAATTACCCCTCCATTACCAATGCTCCATTACCCATAAACCACAGCATACTGTCAACAACACAAAGCCTTAAACAGAGAAGCTTTGAAGTGCTGATGGTGGATGTTATTGAGCAAAGGCTGGCTGTTTCACCCTTTTGCATCTTAATGGGCAGGGTCCAATTTCTGCATTAAAATTTACTCCAGTAGGATAAAGTATACATTTTAACACACATTAGTAATTCTGGAGAAATACTAAGAAATATGAAACAGGATGTTTTAACAGCTACCCATTAAAATATGCTTCTGCAAGCCCTACAAGGGGTTAATGAGTCAGTGTAACAGCATCACATGACACAAACAGACTCGGTCTGCAGCAGTAGGAACAAGATCCCTCTCAAGATACCTGAACGGTTTTAAAGCACCTGGTCAAGCAGACAGGCAAACAACTCTAAAACATCATTTTATTCTCTGCAGGAAACCTCAACATTAGCCAGTCAGTCAAGCAGTCAATCAACCTGAGAAAAGTGAGCAGAAAAGCCCCTGTGACATTTTCCTTTCTACTCAAAGCTGAATAATATTCAAACTTTGGGGAATTGGAGTACAAGCACAGAACAGGCACAGAAATGCACCTTTTTACCATTCCCACTGCTTTTTTCCCCACAAGTCCCTTCAATGCTTCTCTGCTGTTTTTCTCTTCCTCCTTCTCTCTTCTTTCCCTCCTCCCTTCCCCCCTTGTTATCTCTTCACTTGTCCGTGACATCTCTCGCTGCTTTCTGATGCTCCGTCTGTCGCCCTTGGATGATGGATGGGGTGACGGACGCTCAGTTGCTACAGTAATTTGATGGATGGTTTAGCAACTGATACGAGCGCTGAGAGGGTGCACCACCGCGTATACTAAGGCACTCTCCTCCCAGTGTCTTTGGGTCCTTGACTTTGAACTCAACATGCCTCAGAGAGTCACTACTCCCTCTGTAACAAACACCGCTGACCTGTGAGCCAGGCGCCACACATCTGTCCAGTCATACCATTGCTTTTGCTGATGCCGCCGCTTTGATGAAGCACGACAGCTGTACAGCCAGAGCAAGGATAACAGTCTCCATCTCAATGCCGACAAAATAAAACAAAGATGACTCTTGGCTGGAGAATAACCAGAAAAAGAAGAGAAAGCTAGACACCTCCCATTCTGCACTGCTTCATAACACACATCTCATATGCATCATATCTGTAAACCACATGTCTAGTTTTAAACTTTTCACCTTTGTGCACACATTCTAGGATCAACCCAGGTAGCTCACTGTCTGCAGCTATGTAAGTTTACTTTGCCTCTTTGGTGTGTAATGCCTCTTTTCCATTTGTACCCACTGGGCTCAGCTCGACTTGGTTTTTAGTGACAGTACCTGGTATCACGTACTTTTTTTTTGCGTGTGCTCAGCTGGGATTCCAAGTGAGCTGAGTTAATTGGGCAATGTGACATTAACAGAGTGCATGCCACCAACTGGACATCACTCGATGAGTCATGAGAGTGAGTCCTTCACAAAAATCAAAACCACAATTTTTGAAACCCGGCACAACACCGTGGTCCCCAAATCTGACAAAAAGTCGTAGAATGAGCTCCACCATAGTTGTTTTTTGTTTGTATCGCATGCAAATTATGTTATGGGACTTTCAGCCGTGTTGCTATGACGACCTTATGCACAGTGAGGTGGTACTCAATTGTAGTGGAAAATGACTGAAACCGAGTCAAGTCGAGTCGAGCAGGTACTAGTGGAAAACAGAAACCTGGACAAAATTGATCGCCCACCACTCCTAAGATCAGGGATTTATTTTAGACCACCCTCACTAATTTCTAAAACCAGTCACTTTGTTCTAACAGCACAACTGAAATGTGATTGAAACAGCTTAGTTCAAAAAAACTTTCTAGTGTTACTCCTAGCGGGCTTTCAAGATGTAAAGAGTTAACAGGCACCAGAACACTATGGTAACATCCACTGGCTTTACTTCTAGAGGAAAACAATGTCTAGATAATGAAAACTTCCTACTTTTTAGCCTTTCATGGCTCTCAAACTGGCTGTGTGAACATCGCTGAACCAGAAGAAAAACTGTGCAGCTGCTTACTGAGATCACAACATCATATCAACAACATTAAATGATGACAATAACTCAGCAGCTCCATCTGCCAGGCTTGACAGTTGTTCTGGTGGAAATGCTGCTCAAAGTCAGGTAAATGCAGTATTGCTAAACTCTTGATTTTTTAAGAATGTCTGTATTTTAGGTAGATTTATGTATGAGCATTCATTGTTTTTAGTCACACTGACAAACCAGTTGGCATCTTCCCTAGTGTCAGGACATAACTGTCCAAAAGTTTAGTGAAAGCACTGCCCACATGGATGAAGACCATCCATTTCAGTCTACATTCATTCCTCTTCTTTTTCAATGTGAGTATAGAAATAAAAATGAAAGGGATTTAATCTATAGATTCATATGTTTCTGCCCCATTGTCAAACATTTGTCTGATGATTCCTTAAAAAAAAAAGAAAAGAAACACACAGAAAGGTTTTTGTTATTTTTGTGTGTGTCTGTGTCCATTTACAAAAATGACTAGATTCATTTTGAGATTGTCAATAACATCTGGTGGCCTGTGGAGTTAAAACTATCCAAAATGCTGAGAAGGGAATAAAAGAATTGGAGATTTTTTTCTCTTCTCGACTTGCCTATTAGTGCGCTTACTCCAACATTTCAGCGAAGACCTCAAGAAAGTTTTGATTTCCGGGTTAACTAAAATATAACCAATTCCAGCATTAAGGCTTGCAGTCACTTTTACACATTTCCTTTGCTTTTTGCATGTATGAGTTTTTGCAAAAGCTTTTTTCTTTGAAGTGACTCTGACATTGTTGGATTTGAAAATTTAGTGTTTTTAAACTCTCACAGAATGTGAGAAGATTATCAAACTTTACATCAGAATCAAGCGTGTTTTTTAGGATACTGGTTCTTGTCAGCTGTTTTTGACAATATCAAAAAAATAATAAATGAGGACGTTTATGCACATTTCCATGTGACTTTAGTTCAGGAGGCTTGAGGTGAGGAGGAAGAGAGTGGCATTTTATCCAGATTCTGGTCACATTGTTTCTTTCCTTCGCATTTCCACTTCTTTGGATAAGGAGACCTCTTCTCAGATGATAAAACATTGGTATAGATGCAGACACAAATTAAACATTTGCCTGCACTCCATGCAAACACAGATGAGTTCCCACTTCTTTGCCTTTGGTGTACAACATATCTCGCTGGTCTCTAGCCACTTACATAAAATGTTAGGAAGAACATCAATGTCGATCTCAGCTACTGTATTCAAGATGGCAGGGCAACATGATAAACCAGTGCCTGCTCCTATCTATTTTCAATGGATTAATTATAAGTTTATGACAATCCATCACTTTGCTGGATTACACACTAATCAATGTTTAGTTGTGAGTACAAGTTTTTTCTATTAAATAAACTCAAACATGACTTTTAATGAACATGAGTTTTAATAAATACCTTTAATAAAGTTTAACTGTGCAACAATCCATCTGAATTTATCCCCGGTTGTCGGTTTCTTGAAGTTTGTTTTTCAGTTAAATGGGTCGTTACACTGTCTTTTAAACACAAACCAGTTATTTTGTCCACAGTGAATCTCCATGCCTTAAATGCATAACTGTATGAGCTGTATGCATTTAAATCCATGTTATTAAACTTTAGTTAAAGTAACTGATGTCACACAAAAACTAAATTTTAAAGAGGCCTGTTATCATTTTAAAAATTAAACTGACCTGCAGTTTATTATCACTGCTGGACATTAATGTGACCTTTATTATCACTATTGAATGTAAATGTGACATTTAATATTATTAGGGAAGTTTATGGAAGACGGACACCCCAAATTTTCTTTTTTTTCCCTACCAACGTGTTTAATCAGTAGAAAATGTCTGCCAGTGTACTCATAAAGCAGCTTCATTTCTGTTTTATAGGAAGAATGTAACATTAATTTTTGTTACCAAAAAAATGTTATTTTATAGTCTTAATATTGCAAAGCTTTAAACATAATTAGAATTCATGTAATGTTGCTTTATTGCAGCATGTTAATGTGACATTTATCTATCAGACTATGACCAATAAACAAGACTTTGCAGTAATTTCCTGCAAGAAATAGCTGCTAAGAAAATCTGCAGATATTGTATGTTTGGGGGACTTTTTTTCAGGCTGTTTTGGGTGTTTTGGGATTTCGGTATTTGAGGTTCATTAAAGGGGTCAGGCCAAGTCAAACCTTTTGGGAACACAATCACAGAAACTGTCAACTGCTTTGCCGCTGTCGAGGCCTTAAGGGAAACCTCACTGTTTTCTTTTATCCGGAATGGTGAGGATATGTAGGAAGAGGAACTCCCTGTAGGAGAATTAACATGTGAATGGGGATGGCTATGCTTTCCCTTATTTCCATATGATTTGTTTCTATATTTTTTATTTTACATCTTTACCTCCTGGGAGATTAATTCTGTATGAGGAATACCTGCTCTCACAAAAGTTCCTCAGCACAGTCAAACCAGACCATAGGCAGTGTGTTCACGGTGATAAAGGAACATATCACCCATAGCAACAGTCACTCACGGATGTGTTTTAATAGTTTTTGGACAACAGTGGAGCTTTATGCTATAGAGGAGTATGCTGTGTGCCTTTGAGTGCCAGCTCCTATCTTGGAGGATATATTTCTGAACACTCACCCTTTAAACGTAAATCATTGTTTTGAGAGAAACAACACATGTTTGGTGCAGATGAAGCTTAGTCAAGGTGGCTTTGGAAGAAGCAAAACAAACACACAGACTTGGTTTAGTCCAATGTGTTCTTGCCCTTGGGTGGCAGTCTTGTTTTGACATGTGTGGTTTGGGTAACCATGGCACAACCCGAAGTGCAATGCTCTGCCATCAGCTGACACCTTGTGTGTACACTCAGACAAAACTGCATGTTTTATTCTTGCCACTTGGCAGCCATCTTGGCAACACCTCTGGGCATTCCTTTTGGGTTCCCAGGTAAATAAACTGGGAGAATGTTATTTCCAATCACAGTGATTAGCATAGCATAAAAATTGCATGATGGACTCACTCGTCAAATCTGAGAGAAACCATTTAAAGATTGGTTGGTTTGCTCCAACATATTGTTTAAAATATGTTTTGCCCACAAAATCATATTTTACTACTCATATAGACCCACAAAGTTACACAACATTATAGTTCCATTAATGCCTCAATCCAGAGTGCTGACATGATTAAAATCTCTGCTTATCCCATGATTGGTAAATGGTAAATGGACTGGTTCTTATATAGCACTTTTCTACTGTACTGGAGCACTCAAAGTGCCTTTTAGAAAATCGCTCATTCACCCATTTACACACATGCCAACAAACACTCTTTTCTATCCTCTTTCAACCGTTGCTGAACAAACATCACAAATGTTGTGTTATGGATACACTTAGCTAAGAAAACTAATAAGCAGACTTACCCACATCCTATTTGATCCCCTGCTGATGTCTGCTCACTTACAAAGAAATAAACAGTCACTAATTCTTGGTAGTTTCTTGTCAATGGAGAGACAACGATTATCAATCAAAAAAATCCAGAAAAAAATACACTGCAAAAGAAAGTTATGAATTCATTTGTGTGTCATTGTGTAAAATAAGTATTTGATCTTCTACAACCCAACCAGAAACACACATAATGGTCAGCACAGCTGGCAGCTTTGCTATTTAGGAATTTTTCCCATTGATTTCTATTTAGATTTCCATGTTTCTCGCCTATAATGTCTCTGGTATAATATTAGAGCATGTTAACAATGTCTTCATTATGATTATAGTCATCAGTGTAATATGATACAGAATTGGGAGATCAGCATTACAGAGCATTTGCAGAGACCATTAACGTCACCATCTATTATTTATAACATTAATGTAATAGCATCAATATGGAAGATTTTATATAAACTTTAATTATAATATCACTATAACGTGAAGCCATGCTTATGCAATATTGATGACCTTTAAAAATATTTTTGAATATATTTGTGGTCGTTACTTTTGAACAATTCTGTCAGCCATAATGCCAAAAAAGCATTTTGTAATCTTAGTGTGACAGACCTTCAGTATCTTGAGCTTTTTGTTTGGTTCTTGCTGAAGGCAGATGTGCTGCAAACCTATTCCCATTCAGATTCCAGCAGTGATTAGCTGGTAGATAAAAACCAAAAGGCTTTGCTTTATAGTGCTGCCAGTGGGTGAAATGACAGAAAATGGAGGAATAACGAGCTAAATGGCTGAAAGATGGAGGTTTTATTGAACCGGGGTCTGCTCGCAGTGGGTCATCACACTGTTTTGTTTGTTTGTTTTTCTGTCAGGCTTTAATCCTCCCTGAAGGGAAAGCGTCTCATTACAGGAACAGAGATTCTTACAGAGGCACATTATGCCATACTACAAAGCACCACAAAGACAAACAGCTGTTTTTGAAGTAGGTGAAGAAAGAAGAGGAATTTTGTGTGTGACAAAGAAGCCTGGAAGTGCCCCAGCCTAACGGATCTGTTTGTGCAGCTCAGATGGTCTGGAAGATGGAATCTTTTCTTCTAAGAGCTTACTGAGAGAATTTGCTTCATACTGATTTTTTTATGACCATAACGGCTCCTTCAAGTGTTTCCTGCTTACTTTAGTTTTTAAGCATCAACTGGATGCTAAGCTGAGGGTTATAATTTTCTGACCCATTACTTAGTATGCGAGTCTATGACGGCATGTCAGTAAATAGCCATAGCCCTGCTGCTTGCTGCTATTTATGGTTCTGTTTGTAGGCTCTAAAAATCTGGTTAAGTCCTGAATATAGCATCATTATTTTTTACTGCCACCACAGTATAAATCTTGTTAATGCATTTTATGCCGCTGCTAATCACGCTTGCTAATGCTACCAGCAGCTATGTGTGAGAAACATAAAATGGGGCTTTGGTTAGGCAGCGTCTTTGTACTTGGCACAGCAGCTGCTACCACAGTTGGTCTATGAAATTAGACCTGCTATTGCCAAACAATAATGTGATTAGAGGGCTACAAAGAAATGTTATTGTACAGTTCCTCTATAATGAACAATTGCTTAGTATGAGATTAGGAGCTGGACAGCCACAGAGGAACACTTTGCCAAGGTTGGATTGCTAATTGACCAGTGGTGGAGCCAATTTTTATTGGGCTGGCCAGGATGAGCTCAGCATTTATATTTGGTGGCACAAAAACTGATGTATCAATATACTTTTTTTTCAGTTGTTGTGACAAATCACTGGAGGCTAAATGGTTTGGTCACTCCTACAACTCCTATGGGCACAACTAAAATCTGGAATAGTTGCTAAAGTAATTCTTATTACATTTTTTTAATGTCCATGTGGTTCCACTGTAAAAAAAAAAAAAATAAATAAATAGGGGGATGGTGGGATACTTATCATAAAATAAGAAAAAGATCAAGGTATTGTATGAATCTGAAGTGCAGGACACCACAAATTTAACAATAATTCATCCATAATACACTCAAATATACAGTTGTTTGGTAAAATAGAGTTGTTGTTGTTGAAGTACTTGCAAAAATATTATTGAAAAGGTAAACTAGCTCAAGAACCCTCTAGAATGTCTCAACTTCTTGATAATTAAATTGCAAATATTGGACTTCATTTCTAAACCCACTTGTTTTGAGTTTATTGATACATGTCTTGTGTGGTTCTTAAACCAACTTATTTAGCATCAACATATTTTAAAGACCAATAATTACATATTGCAAGTTGTTCCCTATAACATATGGTCATCCCTGCTATAGAAACTTGTTTAGCCTCACAAAACAGTGAGTGACATAAGAGGAAATGACACAGTTGAGCTGCACCATCACCACAGGTAGATCAAAGGTCAGTCCTCTTTGGTATATTTTGCATTTTTGTATGTTTCTGCCTAGACTGAGAATGTCACTCTTACCAGTGCAAACCAAAGTCTCCTCCCTGGTTGATATAACTACATTTATCCTTGGCCATCACAGTCTATTACATTGTACAGCTAGCATCTTGTTCTGAGAAAACATAAACACCAACATTGAACCCTGTTACTATGAAAAGAAAAGAAACAAAAACATAAAGTATCATTCAACAAATATTCTGTGGTCCAAAGTAAAAATGTGCAGCTATTGAAATGCTGGCAAGGTTTTTGAAAGTTAAGGAATAATTAATATGTCAGGTCTTACATGACACATTAATTATTTTACTGAAGTTCTTCAGTAGAAAGTGGAACGTAATCTTCAAGCATTCTTAGAGTAACACCGCCTCAGGAAACATTTGGTTTATCCTCATCGGTCAATTAACGGTCATTAACAGGTTCTTACTGCTGCGGAAAGCCTGGAAGCTTAAAAAGAACAGTTCACTTGAAGATTCGAGCTCTGTTCTACTACTGTCTGCATTATGATGTAGCACTTGGAATTGCATCATTTATACACAGAATAAAAATTCTTGCTCTCAGTCCAGCGTTCCTACAGATGGCTTCCTTTTCTTTCTGCAGTTTTGAGGAGGTAGGAAGAATGAATGTCTCTGTCAGATGAAGCTGTTTTATTACTTATGAAGGGGACAGAGGGATGTTTTTGTCATATAAAGCTGTTCCTTTCTGAGGTTTTGGAGGAGGAGGATGGAGGGATCCGAGGATTAATGTTTCTGTCAGAGGAAGCTGCTCTGCAAACAGACAGCAGCCTCTCCACTGCCTTCAGGCTCAAACAAGGGTTTTAATATGAGAGCGATGCTGTAACAGAGACATAGAGAGCGTAGCCAGCAACTGTTTGTAAATATACAGATATGTATGTGCTGCTTCCTGGATGTATTTCATGCCCAGCACATTCATTGTCTGTAAATAGAACCGTATCCTGTTTTTTAAAAACATATCATTCAAGCAAGACAATCTCACTCTTAATCTGAAATCTGTCCTTCCACAGTGTTCGGGATGATTTTGGCAGCAGATGTGATGGAGTCTTCACAAATTATCTTGGTGTAACAGCATGCATACGTTCAAGGAAAAAAAAAAATTCAATATTTAAATATGGGAAAATTGAGGTATTTCATCACCACGACTGCTGAGCCCATTTTCTTCTTCACAGTTTCCTGACCAGAGTTTGTGTGCCATTATTCTCATCATTGAATCATAATTAACTGCCTAATTGTTCCTTCTTTCCACTAATGTACAACAGGTTTTCACTGATTCTTATTGTATAATAAATTTTTTGTTTGGTACAATTGGAATTTGATTCTCATTGAGCTGTAGATGCCATTTGCAAGTTTGTCTTCATCAGTGAGACTCTTCCGTAAGACTATTGAGAAAAGGATCGGCTCCAAAATCACATTTTACAGAGTTGTAGTGAATGTATCTCACAAAAATAAAAATCTCCACGGATGGGAGAACATCCTCATGTAGAAAAGAATATCTATGCATTCATATTCAGATTGTATTCTGTGTGTAGGTTCACACAGGAGTGCAGCTGATGTCACACTGCATGCACACAGGACTTGTCGTAATAGTATTTAGGCTGAGCAGTAAACAGAATCTTATTTTTAATCATGATTATGAAGAAAACAAAAAACTTAATGTAAAGTGATTTTTGTTGTGCACTGATTTTCCCAGTCTAACTTTATAAATCCAGTGCACCTCATCGGTTTCTTTTCGGAACGTTCTTGGCATCGAGGACTTTTAGACACAAAGAGATGAAGTCCACACTAAGAGGCTGATGGACAGAGGACCTGCAGGCTTAGTACCCCAGGACAGAGCAGTTTGCATTTCTTTCGAGGATACACCGATTTACTGATCAGTTGTCCTCGATACTTAGATATCAATATGAATTAATTTTGGTTATTTGTTTTGCCATAATTAAAGATCCACAGATTCTTGGCAGGTAAAGCCTGACAATTATATATTTGGAAGCCAGTGCAAGAATCAGAGGAATGAGTATGTTGACACACAACTCCAGATCCACACTAATTCTGCCTGAAATTTGGTTAAAAAAAAAAATGACACTGAAGCCAAAACACTCCCATCTGTCTCTAGTGTTGCACTTATGTGTTAGTTTGTGTTACTGGGATTCGTGCAACAACCAGCTGCTCCAAACAAAAAGCCCCTGGTGAGATAAATAAAGTTGCATGTATTGTATGTTGTTGTATTGTTTAACCCCACACGTTGTAAGCATCATTTGAGTCACAGGTCCGCCATATCTCCAACAGCACTGTCATGTCCACTGGGATGGTACTCTGTTTTTAGCAGCAGCAGAGAGTTGCTCTGTTTATCTCCCTCACCTTTCGTGCTTTAACCACTGAAGCCTGAGGCTATGTTTTAAATTTCCACCTGTTGAGCATCCCAAATTTCAGGCTCTACAACTGTGAGCCTAAAATCAACAGATTTCCCATCTATGGCTGAAAGACACAAGGGAAACAACTAAAAGACAGTAAGTCTCTTTGTATCCACTTTAAAGTCATGCTGACATTAAAAAAAAGTACAGAGGAATTAAATAAAAATATGTCTGTAAACACTGATGTGATTGAACCTAAAAACTCTCAACAGCAAATCTGCTAAATCATGAGCTGTTTTATTTACAAGGATGTACCAGTAAAGAGTTAGAGAATGAAAACGATGAATGCAATTGCAGGGGGGGGGCACGATATGAATTAAAAAAAAAAAGAATGCTTGGACACTGCTAGCATAATGGACAGGTTTTTGATGGGGCTCCCACACAAACGCAAAGCAGAAGATGAAGCATCGCCAAATGTGTTACCAAACCAAAGACTAGAAATTATGATGAAGCATATCTTGCCTTTGTCTTCACCTGCACAACGGTGGTGCCAAGGTAGGTATCCCCGGCAGAATTTGTTTCCCCTGCATTGGGAGCACGCACTGGGCTCTCCAAATCACAGACAAACAGTATCCCACAGTTGTTTATGTTTTTAAACCCATTTTGCACAGAGAGGCATTTTTTGAAAAATGTATTGATAGCAATGTTGAATATTCTTACACAGTAAAAAAACAAAACAAAAACAATATGTCTGTGAAGGTTCTCATTCATCCAGGTCATGGTAGTCTAAGGAGCTTGGAAAGAAAAGCGTCTGGACTTCTCTAAGTTTCTTGAAAACGTTTCACCTCTCATCC
>VVHJ01038966.1:0-15369 GCA_015107715.1 Tylochromis polylepis | reverse complement strand
TAATCTCAGCCAAACCGATTTACTCAGGAACAAATAAAACACTGAAAAAAGCCAAACAATAACATTTTTAAGTTATCTTCAGTGACTCATATATCATGTTTAACCTGAGTAGCGAAAGACTGCAGGGGGTCTGACAATGATGTGCCGGGTGTCTGGTGTTCTCACTGGCTCTAGTGAGCCTTGACCTCCCAGTCAGCTATCAAGCTGGTGGGTAACAGACATCTCCGAAAACGTCAGAGCACTTTTGCAAATATGTGATGTCCTGATAAATCGAGCAGATATTTGAATTTTACACAGCTACATTCTCGCCTGAAAATATCTTAAAAGTTTATTTTGTGACCCAGAAAGAGTAATATTAAAACTAAGTAGCTGCCGCCATTGTTGGAAACTGGAATTGGCTGGGTCGCGCTATGAATTCTGGGATAGGTTGGGCCACGAAGGACACACCCGACCCATCCTTCAAATCTGGGGAAATGAAGGCCGCATTTGTAGCAGCCTTCGAATTGGGACAGCCTTCATCGCCTGGCTGTGATGTAATCGGCCTTCAAATGCGGCCTCCGAAGGATGCGGCCTAGTAATTGGGACACAGCTTTAGACTTCTGTCCTGAGTTCTTCTTGAAATCAGAGGAGTCGCCCCCTGCTGGTCATAAGAAAGAATGCAAGTTTAAGGGATTTCTGTATTTACTTTTTAAATCTGGAAGTTATATTAATATTTTATATAGAGAGTGTGTATTTGCATGAAATCATAAAAAAAAGGAAAATCTTCACTATGTTAACATTTACATTCTAAAGCGAGACTCTCATACTGCCAGTTTTACGCCACAACCATATACCAAACCTTCAAATACTAGCCAAGTACTATTTTCAGTGTATTTAACTGCATGTTACGCTTCCAGTCAATTATACAATCATTTCATTTTGGAACTTTTTGGTCTTGATGAGAAAAGGATTATTAGATTATACCAAATTTTGATTGCACAATTTATGCGTCACAGAAGCTCCCAGGAAAGGAAAGTAAAAGAAAGCAACCACAGAGGAAAGTGTGTGTGTGTGTGTGTGTGTGTGTGTGTGTGTGTGTGTGTGTGTGTGTGTGTGTGTGTGTGTGTGTGTGTGTGTGTGTGTGTGTGTGTGTGTGTGTTCGTTCTGTGAGGCTTTGTCTAAAGTCCTTTCAGAGAGGAGAAAAGGAGCACTTTTCAGGAGGACCACAACACCAGAGGAATTTACAGAATGTGTCATGATGACAAATGTTTTAAGGCTTGTTGTCTTTCAGATCAGCACTCTGAAAGAGACACATTCAGGATGTCTGTTTTCCTTTTGGGTGTGTCTGATAGAGATCCAGCAGAGTCAGGACACCCAGAAGAAGTAGTTTATTTACACTGAACAACATTATCCATTCTGTGTGCATCCTGTTTCTGATTAATAACCTTTAACACAATGAATGTAAGTGACAACATCACTAACAAGTTTTCAAATACTTATCGAGCTTTTAACTTCTGCACTATCTTTCACCAGGAAATTAATATGCTACTTTTTGAAGTCACTCCCTTTTAAATTCTTTCAATGCTGCAAAGCACTAGAAAATAAATAACTTGAGTAGTAACTTCTGAGATGAGCTCATTCTGTTTCACCTCTAAAAATGAGACAAGGTGAGACAAAAGGTGAGACAGAAATCAATATAAATGTTACTGTTGAATCACCGCTCCAGACAAACTGCTTATAGCTTCGTTAGTATTAAAAATAAATAAATAAAAGAAGAAAGAAGTTGCAGACTTCAAGGGTTGTGATGTGTGAAAAAAGCAGCAGCAGTGCTTTTCAAACGCAGAAAAACAGTGAGAATGCCAGTCAGCTCCCTACTGGCATTCCTGGCATTAGTCGGGATTACTGCAGCATGCCACAAACGGGCTGTTAGCACCATTGTTCAGTGACCCAGGACAAACATAAGGCTGGGATGTCTGTGCTCCCTGATTCAAAGGTTAGGCTAAGAGATGAGCAGAAGTATTCAGGTAAGGTGGGATGTGGTGCACAAATACAATGTCCTTATCAGGGAGATGATAGACGTGATAGTAATATTATGAATGAAGACGTACTCATACTGTACAAGCTAATTATGTTAAAAACCTAAGAGTACATCCTGTCTCAAGATCCTGGTTTTCAGTGACGACGACTTTTAGTTCTTGTGATTTTTGTGAGTTTCTGCGGCTGTTTTGATTTTATTGTTGTTCCTTCTTGTGTTTCTATTTTATCTATCTTTGCCTCTCCTTGTCTCGTCTATGCAGTAATGCCTTTTGTCTAGTTCTACTTCTAGTTTTGGTTTTGGGATAAAGTACATCTTATTTTATCTTTATGCTGAGAGCTTCTGCTTGGTTTTTCTTATTGAACAGCATGACATGAGAACTGTATCCTGTTTTTCACCTAACTATAAGCAGCAGAAAAACCAAAGCAATCTTTATTCCAAACTACAGACCGTTTCCTTTAATCAGTCAATGAAATGGATTTGTGGATACAGAACTTTGTGCTGTAGTATGCTGCAACTACAAATCATGTCGCGTGGTGTGGAACTATATTTTAATCTATTTTTGTAAGCACTTACAATCTTTTTTAGCTCGACTGTGCAAAGCGCTCAAGATGGATAAAATGACAGTTTGTATATGACTGTATCCTGCAGACTGAACTCTCCCTATGACCAGAATGATTTTTCCTCCAGTGGCATCATCCTCTCAGACAGATTAGAAAGACATCTTTCTGTGCGTCACTGCTATCGCTCAATAACCTACCGGACACACTGTACGAAACCTGTGCCTCAGAGCACTGTGGGAAAGTAAACAGTGACGCCATGCTATTCAGTGACCTGAGGTTGACTATTATTGATTGATTCTCTCTCTCTCTCTCTCTCTGTGCATTAAAACTGACAGTAAATAGCTAAAGCAGCTGTGCAGTGAGAGTGGAGAGAGAAGGGAATAATAGCTGTGCAACCCTCAGCTGTGTTGTTTGAGTTTTATCAACTAATATGTTAATTTGATCAAACATCCAATCATCTGCAGCAACCTCTGTAAGTGAAAAGTTTAGCCAATGTAGAGCTGCTAAAAACTGCAGTTCCTCTACCGACCACTTGGTGCTCCAAAAGCAAGTCAGTCCCCATGTAGACAAACCTAAAACGCACAAATCTAATTATGTTTACAGACTAATAAACAAAACATAAAAATTTAAATTTAAAACAAAAACAAAACAAAACTACCTTCTTGTTCTCTTCATGACAACAAACCAATGCCACAAAAACAATATGTGATGTTTGGTGTTTTTGGAGCATTTTTAATACAATTCTCTAACAAATATGGTTTGTTGTTTAAAAAACAAATAAATAAACTGGAGAAACAAAACAAAACTGTCCAAGAAGTCTGTACTCTAGTTTTGGTGTGTCACACTCAAGTATGTTAACAGGTACCTGTATTTGTGGCATGCATCCATACAAGCTACACACACACCTGGTAACCACGCTTGCTACTCATCACCCTGCCCACTGGTCCAAATATATTCAGTTGTTTTTAAACTTTTTTTAAAGCAGATATTTCCAAAAATATGAGACTATGCATAAAGATTCTTTTTTTTTTCCCCCCACAAAAAAAAGAATCCATGTTTCCAGAAAAAGAAAGACAATTACATGTGGCTGAGAGCTCCAGAGACATCTGGTGTAATTTACCTGGTTACACAGTATTACAAAAATCCTGGTGACTGCCAGTGCTACCCCTCAGCCTCCTAGCAGGTGAACGAATGGTATAAATTTGAAAATCCTGGTGACTTCCTCTTTGCATTATTGCATCCACAGGATTTTCAGAAAACTTTATTAGGATTCAAACACATCCGAGATTTTTAATAGACACATCGACAAAAATCAATTTAAAAATCCTACTTCGCCTCGTTCTCGAGGTATTGCAGTCACAAACTGGGGTGTCCATGCCGCTTGTCCGTCCGCCTGGCGGGGTGACAACAGTAAACCAAATTGCATTTCTTTAAAACTAATTTCCTAACCTCCTGAGCCTCTGTACTGTGCAAAAGTCTTGCTTAAGTAATAGTTCTTCAGGCTTTCTGAAGGCCTTTCAAAGCTTTTCTCTGGACATTGGCTGCAGCAACATTTTTTTTGTTTGTTTATTTGCTGGCCATTTAACACTGGGGCTGTGACAATAAAAATAAAATATTTCTGATCTAGTTTGAGACCAAAATAAATTTCATACATTGAACATTTTGCAGTGTGGTTACATAACTAACGTCAGCTGTTATCGACTCCATGGATTTGGGAGGGCACTAATCCTCTGCTCCAATACAAATCCCATCTCAATTACAGTGGCTCTCACCAGCAAACTTTGCCAGGCTGAGTTCACTTCACGGCGGCTCACAGTCAGGATTTCCATTCCCCTGCAGACTTAAAGCAGTTCCACAAAAGAAACCAGAGACACAAACCAATTACATTTATATGCCATTGATCATCAGAAAGGATTTGGACTACGTGAAAGAATGTGAGGCCATCTATTAGATAAAGCAGCATGACCAACACAGAATCAGCCAGATGACTAGTCTTACTGCAGGAACTGAAAGGTTTCTGAAAATCACAGCAGACTGGGTGATATCCTCTAAGATTTCAAAGCACTGTACCTTATCCAGAAATAAGAATTTTCTGAGGTTGTTGTTGGCTTTAGAATATGTTTAACAAGTTAAATGGCCTTATGAACATCAGAAAGAAGAACCTGGTGTGGCTAAGGTTAGCTTTCAGATAATTTTACATATAATAACTCAGATAATTACACAGCTTATGCCTGATCTACCTCTTCAATACTGCAGTCATGACTATATCACATTATAAAAACTGCTTTTTTTTGGGGGGGGGGGTTTGTAATGCAGCAACATAAAAGGTTAAAAGCCTAAATCTGCACAAGTACTCTAGTTGAAGACGACCACACAAAAAATACATGCTGTAACTGAAACGATTCACTGAATATAATTCTTAAAATTTGTATTTTGACAACTTAGGTTTGGGTCCTTTTACCTAAAGAGACTGATAATGGCAAAAAATGAGCGAGGAATTCCTCCAGATTCTTGATTGGTCTGAGAGTCTGGAGAAAAGATCAGCCCCTGGGGGTTTTTGTCATGGTGCTCGAGGCAGTACTGAGCAGTTTTTTGCAGGGTGTTGATGTGCATCGGTCTTGGCTTGCAGCCATGTTTACATAGATAATACATATCAAACCCACATTCGTGTCAGTGCCAGGAAAGAAGGTTTTCCATGAGAAGATTGCATGATAACAATATGATATTCACCTTGTACGTGTGGGATTTTATTGCTGTTGCTGATGAACATGCTTAATGTGCAGCAGTCTGCACAGAATATGTTTAAAGGTGAATAGAGGTGATAGAGGTTAAAGGTGAGCTTTGAGTCCTCCGCGAGCATACAAAAGTGCTATACAAGAATCAGTCCATTTACCATGTTTAAGCAGCACATACAGAGTAAAAGGTCATCTTATAAACTCAAGTGAAGTAGCAGACAGACAGGTGAGAAAAGCCTACTGCAGCTTCTGAGTCCTCACTAATCTACCAGACACTGAGCCATGCTGTTGGCACAGTGGGATGGAGTGTAGGTGTGAACATATGTGGAAATAATGCATGAGTATGTCCTCTGTCAGAGGATGGCAGCCCTCAGGCAATACATGTGCCCCTTTATTTCTCCTGTACCTTTCCATGCCTGCAAAAAAAAAAAAAAAAAAAGATTTATACAATTTTTGTGTTTTTAAGAGGATTGTTATCTGATGCTCTGATGGTTTTCTCCGTGATTATTTTTAGGCTTTCGGCTGACAGTGTCGATAGTCTTGACAGGCAGAAACTCAAGGAAGATGGCTCCTGACCATGCATGCAGACCAAATCCAATTCCATGACTTCAACTTCTGCTATGATAAACACAGCTTGCCTTCCAGCTGCAGAGCAGAGTAACTATCAGTGCATGAAAGTGCTATGGACAGAACTAGACTTTCATTAAGTGATCTAAAAACAGCAGCAACACTGGAAACTATCCAGACATGCACAAGAAGATGGTCTTGAACATGAGACCCAACGCATTTAAATAGGACGTTGGTTTTGAACTTTTTGAAAAGACATCATACATCCAACAGCTACAGTCTGATGCATTTGTCTGTTTGCCCTTGAAATGTGGATTATTAATCAGAAATGTGTTGTTTCTTGCTGTTAGAATGTCTGCAGATGTTCAAAAGCTCTCAACAGATCAAGATTAGGAGTTTTTACACTTTGGAGGTTCAGATCAATAAATTAGCTGGACATTCACGGACATACAAACAGAACGAGATAGAATATTTTAACCGTAAAGCAGAGAATTTAGAATAGAAGAACTAGTCATACACAACAATACAAAAATTTTGCATAAGGCCGTGATTCTACCAAATTAATGTTTGTTGTATATTTTTATGCAAAGCTTCAGAGATCTTATACAGAGAAAGTAAACCAAGAAACTTCTAAGGTGACGAGGAAATTTGTGTACTCGTGTCTACCTGTGCCTAATAACTTTATTAATATTGGAATTTTGTCTTCAGAATTTGTTTTTTTCAACATCTCCAGAATTTCACTTTGTATATTTTTCAAATCAAAACAAATGTAAAAATTGTAATGATAATTTGAAATATATATAAATAATTATAAATAAGGTGTGTTATTTTTTTGGGGGTAGAACTTCATAGATGTTAATGGATTATTCAGGAAAAAAAATTGAGGTGTTGTCGACATATTCAACGCTAGAAGAGGAATATTTTTCCTATTTTACAACCTGGACACATCTGTGTGTATGTGTGATCATGCGTGCATAACTTAAGCACTATTACTATTTTTGAAAGTGAGGTCAAGTTGCATGAAACTTTATCTGAGGCAAGTACTGGAAACTGAGCGGAGGCTTCCTCTGCGGGCGCTCAAGCTCGACAGTGATTCACAAGACAAATTTATCGCAGCTCTTTTATAAGTAAGCTCACAATGTTGACTCTTAACTGTGTTTAAGAATGGGGAGTGGGACAAAATCCACCTTGCGGGCAGGATTTAATCCCAGACCATCACTTTAAAGAGCAAACACAAAGATCACATAAGCACAAACAGACTACTATCATGTGACACCTTACAAAGTTCACCTGCAAGCTAAAAAGAGCAAAACAAAGTATTATTATTATTAAGTATTATTCCAGTTTCAGTTTTCTTGTTAACATATATTCAGTGTTTCCCACAAATAATGCCACCTACCAATTATATTTGGTGACTACATTTCACCTGAGAATTCCACCTCTATCAGATTACTAGTGGAAAATACTCTTGGACTTATTCTAAAAAATTCAGTCGTTACTAACTCGCTTTCCTGTCTCATGTTTTTCCTACAGCTGGCTATTATAGTACTAACTGACATTATTTAGCTACTTCCCCCAGAGAGGATTGTGTCCCGTGGTCAGACTTATTATAACTCCATCACCTTAGACTATAGCTAGCAGTAGTGCTCCTTTTGACTCCTGAGATCTATTCTCACCAGAACCTGCAGAAAGTAGATGAACTGATCCTGTGGCAAGGCAGCAGAGCAGAACTAGGACTACCAACAGTGGCTACAGTCCTTTATGGTGCAAATAATTATTTATAGAGTAAGTTATAAGCTGTGCCACAATACAAGTTAAAGCTGTGAGAAACTCTAAGCTTTACTAAAATGGTGTTTTAGAAACATTGTTCCTTCTGAGACTAATATTCAAAAGATGAATATTAAGCAAAAGTTAGAGCGATTCCTTTCTCTGACATTTGGCTACAAAACTATCAACCAACCTCTTAAGAATGAGTATTTGAGGTGAAGATAACCCAACAAGGTCAAGGTCACTGGAGTCATTAGTAAGTGCAGGTAATTGTGCTGTATCTGGGGGACTCATTAGGCTTCTCCAACCTTCAGTGTTACAGCGTCAGCATTTGAGATCATCCAAGAAATTCCAACACTGCAGCCAACCATCTATAATGGAATAATCTTAGGAGTTTTTGTCCAGCACACGTAAAATGTGACTGGAATAAGTTACAGCGACCTTAATAACAAACTCCTCATCGAGTTAAATGCCAGAAGTTATTTAGCTTGTCTTTCAACCAGAATAATGCCAAGACTGACAGAGTAAACTCCAGGGATGCATTTGCAGTGCGTATTTAAAGCAGGGCTGCATGTTTTACACTAATAGATCTGATCTGTTGCTATTCTGACACACAGCTTCACCCAGCCAGCCTTCATCACTCCCATAGGAAGCCGAATTTCACCTGTTGCAATAACTTATACAAATGTATAAGCCAGCTCACGCAGGAGTAATAACTTTTAGAATATGAAATTAAACCATAATCATGTGACACTGTGTGCACGAATGCTGCCAAGAGTAACAGTCCATCCTCCCACTGCTACATGCAATCTATGCATGATGGACACTTTATCAGGATCGGATCACTCTCACCTGTGTTGTGAATTTTGAACCGGTGTCAACACAGACTAAAAATAGAGTAGTGTACCAATCCCAGGCAGCAGTTTAAATCAAGTATAAATTCATGGTTATATCAATAATTCCATCTTAAATTATATAATCCAGCTCCATATAAAAGTTTGTCTTCCAACACTCAACTTTTCTGCTGCTTCTTTTAAAATGACAGGACCGCTGCTTTATCTAGGCCATATTTGAATTATTCCGCTCACACACACAGATCTGCACACACATGCACCAGCTCAACACACAGCTTTACAGAAGGGGCTGACATCTCATGACAAACCCCGAAACCCTACTTTTTGCTCAAAACTCAGATCATCTGAAACCACAGGTAACAGCTGTATTTATATGTGTTGGCTCCCATCTCCTCTTTTTTAAGGAGATGTGTTATATTTATTCTAAATGTACAATTATCTAAAACAAACAGCATCCGGTTAAAAACCAACAATAAGAAAGAGTAACAGGAAGTCTGATCTTGGCAGAGAGACTGGAGGTTATGAAAGGGGCGTGGAGCACCAGACTGGTGCCAGAGAGGCACAGCAGGAACACTGCCCACAGTGACATGCACAGTAGGCCACCACATGGGAAGAAAATTACTAGACTGATGCGACTGGATGGAACAGCTCGGTTCCCAGCATACCAAGATCCAGAGGGGACTTGCATTGACAGTTTGCTGTAACAGGGATTTTGGGCCCACACTTATGGGTTCTGTTTTTATTTCCAACACATGTTGGAGATAAACACTCAATCTGCTAATTATCCATTGTGCCTCTCAACAATCATCCTTTTATAACAGTGGTGTTGTACACAGTGTGGGACTTATACAGACTCATTTGAGGCTCTTGAAAAAGAGATGTTTCCTCACTGATGTGTGACATGGTTGACAAGTGTAACAGGACAGCACAGCTGCTCCTGCCAGCCTGTGTCCCAAGCTAAATTACCTGCAGATGTCAATGTAATTCACCTGCCTTCATGGGTACGGTGAGCCAATGGCTGACACGTGCAGGTGAGAGACAGCTGATCAACAACTAAACATAATGTCTTTGTGATGATCTACATACATCTAAATTAATCAATTAATCATATCCAGACATTAAGAAAACAAGACAAGATAATCCTGGATTAATTAATCCAGGTTAACCCATCATACTTGGAGTTAAAATCAATACATTTGCAAACCATCACCTTGACACACATTAAAAACGACATGTAGACCCAATCTCAGATTCATGTACAAGCACAGGAATAAATATGTATAAATATGAGATGCCACATTTATATAATGATCTGATTCCACTTGTGCTACATGATAAGCAATACAGATATTTTCAAAATGCTGTCATTAGAAACGCGGCTTGTATTGGCCACACTGTCTCCATCGGCTAATAAGATGACACTTTCCAGTGGCAACGGCCAATATTTTTCTACAGTGTCATATCACATATGTTGTGCTGTTAAAACTTTCCAAGGCAGTGAGCTTTCACAATCAGTGCATCCCTTAATGTCATTATAGGCCTCAAGGATACACTGAATATAAACTCAATGCTGTTAGATGAAACTGCGCTAAATTTAAACAACCTTCTTTTGACATAATTTTTAAGGTTGACCAATCAAGCTCACCAGTGTCAAATTTCACAACTGTGTGTTTCATAAATATGCAAACTGGGAGAACATGGCATGAAAGCCAGTTTCAACTGCACAGATGTGATTATCTTCCAGGTTTTGCACTGGTCAAATTCAGAATCATGAGCCAAGTAAACAAATGAGGTGCAGGTGCATCTTCAAGTTGTTTGGACTTCCTGTTTCTATCAACTCTACAATTCTTTCTGAAACAAAAATAAAAACATTCTCAAGTAGGCTTTTACACGCATGCTGTGTAACTGGAAACATGTTGTTCTCATACGCCACCAAGTTGGCTGGCAGCTCTTATCATTCTTGTTGCACTGTTGGGCCTGTGCCATTCAACCAAAGGCCAAATGTCTCACCTCTCTGTGCCCACACTGCCCACTGATTCCCCTGTATGCAAAGACAGCAGCCAAGTCTGAGAAGGACACAAAGCATGCAGAACAGGACTCCTCTTTGTTTTATCGATGCAGTTATTCTGTTACTGCACCTGTAGAAGTGCACCACTTAACCCCCTGTATTGCAGACAGATCACCGCTGAGAACATGGTTAACTGCAACAACAAAGACATCATTGGCAGAGCTGACAAAAGTATCAATCCACATGCCCATGTCATTGCTATTGTAGAAACATGATCCTTCCTGTTTTAACAGCTCACAGAAAGACCCCCCTTGAGACATCAATGAAAATCAATATGGGATCAATTAAAAGTAGTAAGCTGGCCAAGGCTTAACAAGTATACTCACTGAGCCATGCACTCACTCCACACACCCACCTCCCATTCAAACATGCTTTCAACATGTTATTCATTTGAGTTCAAACTTAAAAAGAAAACACGAGGTGCCGTTACCTTTATATTTCTCCCTGACGTTTTCATAGGCTTGAACATAGTCTTGCTCCTCTGGCAGTCGCTGACCTGGGTCAAACATGGGCATGGACATGGCTTGGCTGAAACTGAGTCAGGGTTAGGGCACCTTTCTCTCTTCAAACTTCCCTTTTAACTTTCCCCTGGTAGTGTGAACCCCTCTTTGAATCTGTGTGTCCTCAGTGCTGATAAAAGCCCTCCTGGCTATCTGTCCACCTATATTTCTGTCCCCACCTTCTTCCTCACCCACACTCAGCCACAGTATTCCCTCTCTGAACTGTACATATCATTCCAGACCACCACCACTCCCCTCCTCAGCTTGAGAAATACCCACACACTTTTATATCAGACCCTCCTCTTAAAGGCACAGAGGCAAACACAAGCCACAAAGATAGGTACCAGCTGAGACACAGCTACACACACACACAGACACACCGTGCATGCCAGCTCCACCCCTTATAGACACGGCTACCTCAATGAAAAAACAAATGACGGAGCTGCGTGGGGTTATTTGAGTTCCTGCTGTTGGAGAAACTGGGGCAAGGCACAGCAAGTGGATTCTGTGCTATTTACAGCTTTAAAAAGAACTCCCATCACACTTACACGGTTGTTCTCAAAGTCACGTCATATTCCCAAAACTGAATGACGGCATAAGTGTTAGGGGACCACACCTCTTCAGCACAGAACACTGGATCAGAGCTGGATAGCTGAAAACAAACAATAGCTATAACTTTTAACACAGACTTTCTAATATCCTTCAGGTACACTATACACGACTCCTACTGAAGAACAAGAAAAGTGAAATGACACAAAATACTGGCACAACCATCACTCTATTTGTTTTTATTTCAGAAACACACACGTCCACATTATTTGATAAACATGGGAAACATTATTCCACTAACCCTAAATCACTATGGTTTTCTCATGTATTAATATATATATCCTATATGGATTCTTGTTTATGGACTTAACATTAGGGTTATACCAACTTTCCAAATCCACAGCATTGCTTTTACCTCAATTTTTTATATTTGAGTTTTAATTTAAGGTTGTTTGGGTCAAAAAACAAAAAGTGAAATGGAAACAGTTTTATTAGTCACACCTCTACACTAAAATTTATCAGGTCTATGTAAGCAGCATCATTTTTCCTCACATCCACGTAGTGACTGTCTGCTCACTGTTGGTGTCCAGTGGCCGTCTAGGAAAATTCAACCGCTCTAGCCTATACTGACTCACAGGTCACTTTTTTTTTTTTAGAATTGTTTGTTACTAGTTTGTGTTAGCCCTGTGATAGATGGGCAACCTTCCTTGGAGTACCCGCCTCTCACCCTATCACAGGTGCGATAAACTCTAGCCCCATGTCACAACCCTAAATCGGATAAGTGTTTAAGAGAACGGATGGCTGGTTTAATGAAAACCAAACACAGCATCTCAATACAAAACCTCACACCAACTGTCAGCACGGTGGTGGAGGGGTGATGATTTGGGTTTGTCCTGGAGCCACAGGACTTGCACACCATGAAGCCATTAAGTCAACCATGCCAAAGTATTCAAGAGTCAAATGTGAGGCCATCTGTCTGACAGTTAAAGTTTGGCTGAAATTGGGTCACGAAGCTGAACAATGACCCCAGCAGCAAATGAACTGAAGCACCTCTATAAAGACGAGTGGGCCAAAGATTCCTCCACAACGATGGGAGAGCCTGAGAAAGTCACACATAAAATGATTACTTCAAGTTATTAATGCTAAAGGTGATTCTCCAAGCTACTAATTCTTGCACTGTTTTTTCACAGGATTGCATACACTCATGTGAAAACTCTTTTTCACATGAGTGTATGCTTACACATGTGTTCACAAATCTATGAAAAAGATAGGACTATAAGCATTTTGCACAGGTGTACCTACTTAAATTAAGGCATCATATCATTTTTCATCAATCTTAAATTCCCTTCATTCATTCAGTTATGAAGAAGTAAAAGTAAAACTGAGATATTCAAATTAACATTCATATGAATTATCAAGTACAAATGAGGGCAAAACACAGCTCTGGCAAGTATCCCCCTTCATAGGCCGTAAAGTTTATTGCAGCATCGAGACAATAGTAAAGAGACCTACTGTTTCATTCAAATTAGTTACAGACTCTTGTGGATGAAGCCGTGACAATAGTAAGAAATGATGCCAAGAAAAACCCTGACGGCAGTAGGATCTTCCTACAAGGAAGTGGTGCTTGGAAGAAGCACTGAGAACTTGTCTCTGAAACAAAAACTGGAAAAGTTTAGAGGAAATTTACTTTGGATCAGTCGGAGTGTTTCTTTCTAAAAAAGCTGCATTTCCCCAGTGAAAACAGTCCCGTGTTGAAAAGGGAAGAATTTCAGTGGTGTTTCTTTTGAGATGTTTAAAGTTATCAAATTATCCTCAGTAACATGCTGAAAGTTGGTCACACATGTCTTTTGATAGTTAAAAACACACCGATATTTGTTTCCTTTGTCACTGCCATCTTTAAATTAAACATACTCACAATTAGAAGTAGGGCAGGTCTAATTAAATATATGCACTAAATAATATCCTCAAAAGTGCCAAAAAAAAAAGCCCCAAAAAACTTGATTTAATGAACAAGCATTTCTCACATTTAAAGGTTCTTAAGTTATCATGCCCTAATATATTTAAGCAGTCATTAATATTATTTGGCTACAAATGACTCTTGACCTCTATTATGAACACAGTACACACACCTGCCACTTTGTTAGGTACACTTGTTGAACTGGTTATTCATGTAAATATCTAATCAGCCAATCTTATGGTAGCAACTCATTGCATTTACTCATGTAGACATGGTTTAATACAACCAAGCATCATTAAAAGGGAAAGAAAGGTGCTTTAAGTGATTTTTAAAAAATAAATTTAATATAAACGGCATGAAAGAATGGATCCACCCTGCCATTAAACCAGTAGCAGTGCCGTCATGGAGTGGGGGATATTTTCTTAGCACACTATGGGCCTCTTAGGGTGTTTTCAAGCCTATAGTTGGTTCACTCTGGTCTGAATCAGTTGATGAGTTTGTAAACTTGCAGCTTTTTCCCGTGGTTTGGTTTGTTTTCACACAGAGAAAAGGTGAACGCCATGCGAGCCAAACTGTGTTACTACAAACCACGTGAGAATATTAAGTCTGCTCATTGGCCGAATGTGTGTCGAGCAGAAGCAACAAAAGTAAATACAGGAAGAAGGTGCTCATTTATTCACACTATAAATGAACCACTCCAGAGTTTGTTTGGATCCACACAGAGACCACAGTCTCCAAAGGGTCTTGGTACGGTTGTTTTGGTCCACGCCTGAGAGCAATTACGGCATTCACACACGCACAAATGAATCGCCTCAAGTTGGAAAACAAACCCGAGTTCAATTTAAAAGGACTAAACACTGCACATTGATACTAACACCCTTAGTATCAACTGAGCATCATTTAAAAGCCACAGCCTATCTGAGTATTGTTGTTGAGCATGTCCATCCCTTTATGACCACAGTGTACCCATGACTGCATCGGTACACTGACGGCTACATCCAGCAGGATAATGCGCCAGGTAACAAAAGTCAAATCACCACAAACTGGTTTCTTGAATATGACAATGAGGTCACTGCACTTAAATGGCCTCAAAGTCACCAGATCGCAATCCAATAGAGCATCTTTGTGACGTGAAGGAATGTGAAACTTGCATCATGGACACGCAGCCAACAAATCTGGAGCAACAGTATGATGGTATCATTCCAACATGTTACCACAATCTGAGTATTGCTTCCAGCATGTTGTTCAATCTATGCCACACAAATGTCCATCAGTAAATTTAGCGAAAAGCTGCCATAATATTATGATAAAGTTCTGTAAATAACTGCTGTGAAGTTACAGCCCTCTGTGGTAAATATTTTTAATTTCACAGTAAAATGTTAGTAGAATTGCAAATTTACCATGTCAAAAACAGCTCTAAAAGAAAATACTATGTAAACACAGTAAAAGAGGTGGTGCCACTGTCACTGTTTAGATGTAAGGTAATAAGGCAGATATCCTGGCAGTCTGAGCACATGTGTGCATGTTATCACTTTCCCATACAGCTGGGAGTTTGTGTTTACTCAGCTATCGGGAAAATTTGCAGAGTTTCATCAACAAGAGACTGCAAATTGCAAAATCTGTCTCGATAAATCCTTCACATTAGGAATGCGGAAAAATATTCCAGCACTCCGAGTCACTGGAATCATCAGCTACAGCGTGGCACCAACCACCAATGGTGTGTCTCGACCTGTGAGTTATGCTACCAGCGAGTTACAGGAACTCTAATGAGTTCCAGCAGCAACATCATTATGAA
>VVHJ01038963.1:0-11102 GCA_015107715.1 Tylochromis polylepis | reverse complement strand
CACAATTGCAATGTTTTGGTTCTATAACATTTTCTATCATTACTTTATTATGGATTAGGTGAAAGAGTTGTTAAGTGTGGACAATTAATAATAGATTTTAGCAAATTGTGCCTTGTTCTCAGATGGACAGCAAGCAGAGAGTGATAGATGAGATGAGGAGATGGAAGGAGGAAGAGAGGCGAAGAGTGAGTCACAGGCAGAGCCTAGTTTATTTCCCACAGTTTTTTTTAATCTCTTGCCTTATGATTCCAAGCGCTGTCACCAATCTTTGCATTTTATTATTATCTCATAACACTTGTTTAATCAGACACCATCTCTCCTATGGACTTTATAATGTCTACAGTCTCAAAGCAACACAGCCCTGCCCTCCAGCACTATCAGCAGCACGAGCGACAGCAACATTGTACCCCATCAGGTAAAACAGCTAAAATAGTCATCATTTGTTCTGTATGGTGCATCCCCTCAGTTCATCCTCTGTATAGCATGCTTTGTTCTGATTGGTTGCCTAAACAGGTTCAAGCAGCAGGTGGGTGGGCCTTCTGTGCTCACAGCCAGAGTTGTATGCCTGAGTTGACCATGTTGTTGGAGAAGTGTAAAAAAAAAAAAAAAATGCATTTTGAGCAGTCTGAAGCTGAGCTTTTTATTCGCAGAGATTACCTGAACATATGCTGATCTCATTACTTGAGACTACTTGGGATCATGCTTAATATGTAATGTGTATATACACTATATAGACAAAAATACTGGGCCACCAACACATTACACCTACAGGAGCTGTTTGCCCATGAAAACCCATGTTACGAAACTCCCAGCGCACAGTCTTTGTGCTGATGTTAATGCCAGTACCGCGCTCTGATTCAGTGAACTCTTCAAAACAACTCTTCCTTTCACAAATGCTTGTAAAAAAAAAACTAAAAAAAAAAACTGCATGACTAGATGCTTGATTTTATACAATGGGATTGAATTCAGACATTAAGGGTTGTAGTCGAATACTGTTTCCATGTAATTTAAGACAAGATATTGCAAAATTATACACATGACAGCGTGCATATTGACTGGAAAGCACTTTGGGTTAAATGAGCTGTACAAACAGAAAATGAGGAGAAGCAGAATTTGGTGTTAAAGTTTTTTTTTTTCAGGAAATTATCTGGTAAATGGAAATTCTAGGTCCATTCATTACAGTTATTCTATAATAATCTTATTTTCTTCCTATGAATAATACATGTAAGTAACTGTCATCTGTGTTTGGTTAAAAAAACCAGAGAGGGTGGTTATAATTTAAATCATTTTGCAGCTGGTGGAATATTTTTTATGTGAGATGCACAGAAAATGCTTTGAGGGATCTGGAAACATTTTACTTTTTCTCTGTTTATTTACTGAGGAAATCAGATGCTTCGTGGGTAGCTGTGAGTTGAGTATAGTCATGCAAAAGCTTAACATATAAAACCATGTTCACATGTCACTGTACTTCTTGGTTTTCATGTCTCACTGCTGAAAGGACATACAGAGAATCTTTTTATGTCTTGGCTCTGTTTTCTTGATGTGTGGCCATGAGTTTAGCACTCTGCTGTCTGTCAGACCTGAGTGACCCGAGGTTCCTTAAGGAGGAACCCCATGTCTCTGTGATCCCCATCTACCTGTCCTGCACAAGGGCCTGTCAAAAGAGGCCCATTGAGCGGAGGGCAAATAGCCCTGTTCTGCCCATACAGTCGTGCGTAATCCCTCATATATTCAGGCCACTCATCCATTCCATCCTTGTCCTCCTCATCTTCATCGTCCTCTCCTTCCTTTTCCCAGAGCGATGTGGAGACATGTTGGTACACACTGGTGTCCTCGCACTCCATCTCTCTGTGGTAAAAGTAGCTGAAGTTGGACACAATGACAGGCACAGGCAAAGAGATGGTGAGCACGCCGGCAATGGCACACATGGAGCCTACCAGCTTTCCCCCAACCGTCCCCGGGCACATGTCTCCGTACCCGACTGTAGTCATGGACACGACTGCCCACCAGAAGGCCTCGGGTATGCTTTTGAAGTTTGTTCCAGGACTGTCCACCTCAGCGAAGTAGACAGCGCTAGAAAAGAGTATGACACCGATGAAGAGGAAGAAGATGAGCAGGGCGAGCTCTCTCAGGCTGGCCTTCAGCGTCTGGCCCAGGATCTGGAGGCCCTTGGAGTGACGAGAGAGCTTGAAGATCCTGAAGACTCTTACCAGCCTGATGACTCTGATGAGAGCCAGAGACACGGACGGCTGCGTATCTTTGTCCTTTGCTAGCTCCGTGCCCACCGTGACAAAATAAGGCAGGATGGCGAAGAAGTCTATGATGTTCATGATGTCTTTAAAAAAGTGCATCTTGTTGGGAGCGCTAATGAAGCGCATGATGAGTTCAAATGAGAACCAGCAGATGCAGATTGTCTCTACTATGAAGAATGGGTCCTGGAAGGGAGTGAATCCAGGTGGGATCAAGATGGTCTTATTTGGTATGGTGGGGTGAGGAGTGATGGAGTATTGCTGCAAGATAAATAAGGAAGTGGAAGAGATTAAATTCAAACATTAGATCAAAAGAAAAATCAAAGCATATAACCTGCTTTGCCCAAAAGACTCAACTTATTTTCAACTTCTTTGGAAAAAGAAATAGGAGAATAGAGAGAGAGGAAAGGTAGGGCAGTAGTAAACAGCTCCATGGAGATGATGTTTGCATGAATGTAAACAGAGAGAAAACAAGAAGGACAGAGTAAACAGGAGGAGGAAAGTGAGAAGTTGTGATTATTATCAAAGTTTGTCCTCAGCACATTTGAAGTATGACATCTGTCACCAGGATCTTGTGAGATCTCTGATACGGTGCTAACTTCTCTCTCCATTTTCGCTCTCTTAGTTTTATTTTTTTTTCTCTCACAGACTTTTATATAAACCAGTTTCTCTATATTTAAACATAAAAAACATCAAGTTCATGTGACTCAGGATTGTATTACAGCCACCCGACACTTCATTTAACCCAACTTTTTTTTTCCTGGGAACAAGGAGCAAGTTTGGAATAACTGGGCATTGGTGTCTTTTAACAACTTATTTAAAGTTACTCTAAGCATTTGATGGCCTTGCAGTACATATTGTCCTCAACTCTATTTCCTATTTCCTGTTATTAGATACACCTGGCTGAAAATGTTGCTGTCTGGTATAACAAGCCTGCAGTAAGTCCAGCTTCCGTCAAGGTCAAAATGCTTGGGGTTGGTTTTGATTCAGCTCTACTTTGTGGTGGGTTTGAACTGTATTCTGATGGATGTTTGGTTATCCCCTAAAATAACCATTCAGCTCAGCCAGCATCTCCCTAATCCCTCTTCAACCCAAACCGAACACTGTAACCTTCACGAAGGGAGGATTTACTGCAGCCTGCTCGTCTTAAATTACATTAACTTTAGCTAGGTTGACCTAATAAACTGGAAACGGCATATGTTTCTTGTGTCCTCATGTCTGCTGCTTTATATATACTCTGAACTGCCTGCGACATTTGCAAAGCAAATTCTAAACAGACACTGCTCAGATTAAGGTGAAATATACTAATGGTTAAATTCGCCCAAATCTCTGTTATGATTCTTGCAATCCAGCCTTTCAGATTTTGTTTGATGTCTGGTAACAGTGTTTCATATAATCTGTCGACGGAGAGAGTCCAAAGTTAACTGGATATTATCCCCCGAAGTAGGTCGAATGATGTTAGTGTCCATCACTTAGTTCCAGGCTGAAATGTCACATAAAACCAATAACATGCATGGATCGAGATATTTTTGTTTGTAAGATTTTCCATCTGGTGAGTGACCGATAACATCGAGATGGCTGTGCATGTATGTTTATGTTGGCTTGCGTTGTATCCGAGAGTGTTGCAGGCTCTGATCGCATTATTATGGAAGACCAAATCTGCCGGTCAGTTAAGTAGCGGAGGAGGTTGTTAATCAGTTTCAGCTGCTTTGGTGGTAATGAAATGAACAACAGGTGCACTAGAGGGGCAACAATGAGAGAACCCCCAAAAACAGGAATGGTTTGGGAGTTGTGGTGGAGGCCACTGACACCTTTTCCACTCCTCATCTTTTCTGACTTATTTTTTTTCACCAGTTTTACATTTGGCTGTGTCTCCCAGAACAGTCTCAGGATCACGGAGGAGATTCAAGGAGACATGCAGTTACTCTTGGAGAGCTGGACAGGGCAAAAGAAGGTCCATAACCCATCAGTGGGACCAGTATCTGCTCCTTTGAGCAAGGAGGAACAGGAGGACCGCTGCCAGAGCCCTACAAAATGATCTCCAACAGGCCACTGGTATAAATGTCTCTGGCCAAACAATCAGAAACAGACTTTGTGAGGATGGCCTGAGGGCCTGACATCCTCAAATGGGCCCTGTGCTCATCCCCCACCAGTGGAGCCCGATTAGCATTTGCCATAGAATACCAGACATAACAGGTCCACCACTGGAGCTCTGGACACAATCTGGGTCTGCAAACAGAATGGCTGAAAATATAAGAAACAAGATGTTACAGTGGACCAGTCAAAGTCCAGATGTCCTGTGGCGAGACCTTCAAAGAGCTGTGCATAAACAAATTCTTACGACCCGCAATAAAGTGAAGCAACTCTGTAAAGAAAAGTGGGCCAAAATTCCTTCACAACTTTCACTGAATATTCATTTATTTTTCTGTTTATTTATTTGTTAATTGTTTTGGCAGTTTTTGTCCTCCATACTTAACATATCTATCTCTGTATACTGGAGTAGTGAGGGGAGTGGTGGTGGTGTTTTGGGAGCATGCACGTCTGCTACCTGAACCTCCACAATCCATCTCGTCTCCAGGCTGCTGGAGCACATACGAGACGAATTTAATTTTGCCGTAGTCATCAGAAAAACTGATCTGTCTCCATCTTTTCCATGCCGTTTTCAGTGTGTAGCCTATGAGTCACTGTGTTTATTAATACAGGCTTTGGTTTATGTGTTGATGGGTCTCTTTGGGGTGTCCTTCCTCTATATATAGCACCTTTAGATCTCTGGGTGGTAACTTGAGACAAGCTCACCTCCTTTCCTGCTTTTCATGCTTGCTTCTCTTCATCTAAGTCCTTCCACTCTCTCTTGCTTCTTCCTACTTTTGAAGCATCCACTTCATCTAAAAGTGCTTTTTGGCTTTTGTAGGCGCCCCTGACTAGCCGCTGTGGGGTATAGGTCCCATCGTATCTCTCAAATAATAAGTAAACTTTCCAATCTGCTTTATCTGCTCTCTTTTTTCCCTCATATTTTTCCACTGGTGGTTTAACCACACCTCGTACTTCTTTCCTCTCAGTCTAAGTGGATCAGATTTAATGGCAACTCCAAAAAAATTTCGACAGAAAGTCTCCTTTACTTTCTTTCCTCAGCCTTTGCTTTCCTCTGCATTTTTCACCCAGTGTTGCTTCAGGAGATAAAAACATATTCACCTTGTGCTGCAAAGTGAGATCTGTCGGCACTTCTTGTGCTTATTTGTTCACCTCATCACGTTCCTGCAGTGTTACGCTGTGTTCTCTAAGCACCCTGTCATCAGCCTACTCCCTCACTCATGTCGTTATTGCAACTGACATAACTTCCATGTGCAGCCCTGTGAATATCGGTTTTGTAGATATCACATCCTCACCTCCCTCCGCTCCTTCTCATTTCTAAACTCAGGCAGAGTCTCCAGGCAGAAGATGAGAATGGAGATCACAATGACCATGACACTGATGATGGCGATGATCCGGGCTCCGCTGGAAGATTCAGGATACTCAAACAGCATCCAGATTCGCTGCTGCCACTTTTTTTCAGGTAGAGGTCTTTCCTCCTCTTTGGGGAAGCCTTCATCCGCTTTAAAGCGGTCGATGATCTCCTCTCCGAGCTCGTAGAACCGCAGCTCCTCCAGAAACATGTCCAGGGGGATGTTGGCGGGCCTCCGCAGCCTCCCGCCTGACTGATAGAAGTAGAGGATGGCGTCAAAGCAGATGCGGTTTCTGTCCAAGAAGAGTTCATTCTGCAGAGGGTCGAAGTAGCGAATGCGACGCTGGGGGTCTCCCAGCAGGGAGTCTGGGAACTGAGCGAGAGTGCGCAGCTGGGTCTCATAACGCATCCCTGACACGTTGATGGCCAGACGCTCCGTCAGAGCCCACTGACTCGGCCGGCGGTTCTCCCTCCTGGGATGGGCTCTCGGCTCCTTCTCGCCGCTCTCTTTCTCCAACTTGTTCTGCTTGTTTTTGGCCTGCTTATCTTCATCACTGACCTCCTCAGCTTTTTGTTTATCTTTTGTCTTGCCTCCACCTCCACCTGTACCTCCCCCCTTATCCTGATTGTCCATGTCTCAGCCTGAAATAGTTCCCTTTTTCTTTTTTTTTGCTGTTTCTTTGCTCTGCAAGAAGAAAAATCAAAGTTACCCTCTTCACATCCATCTTCATATCATAACGGCCAACATCCAGTTACAACATCTTAATACATGTGTATAAAAGGTGTATAAAAAATAAATTGTAAGTTGTAAGTATGAGCGAGTCAAAATCTGTATTTTAGCATTTATGAGTTGATTCTTTTAGCAGATCTCGTCATTTTTTACATATTTTTCCACTGTTACACTTTATTGTAACACACCAGAAAACGTTACACCTGTTCACCCTTCCCTGAACTGACTTCTTGGTTAAATCAAAATGGATTTTAAGGTGATTTTATCCATCTATAATGCATAGACCGTCGGAGAAACTGCTGTTAACTGTTTACATAAATCTGCGCTGTTTAGTACCAGCTGTTTAGATACATGGTAATGGTCTTCATTAATGTAGCATTTAATAAGTTTTTTTTTTATTTGTTAATATTGCCTATCATGTACACAGCTTTTTTTGGTCCTCTCCACTTGTTTTAAAACATGCTATACAGTGTGTTTGTTTAGATTTGATTTCATACTCCGTGCACAATTTCCAAGACATGCTGTTAGTGTAAACCTACCTTAGTTCAGCTCGTCCTTTCACCTGCCTGCCTGGCAGCTATTGATTGACCGAAACTAATCAAACCTCAGGCGAGTGACCATGACCCTCCTACTGTTCCTTCACCTCCATGTGCCTTCTGGGCCCACCCATCATCACACCATCCAGGCAAACCCTCCTAATTCTCCCTTGAGTCACATTTGGGAGGTAAGGGGAGGAGAGAGAGGGAGCAGCGTGCTTCTTCAGGGGCTGTGGTGTTAATCTGCCACCCTGGGTAAAGTTAAAATGGTTAAGCTTGTTTATAGGTCACTCACTGTCTGCGCTTGCACCCTTGCGCTGTCTCAAGCTCTCAGCATGGGGAATGCTGTTAGGTGGAAATTTAATCTTGGACTTACTCCTTCTCCAAGAGCACGCTGCCTATTCGCCCACTTTTTCTGACCCCAACAAGGCTCCTCACTCAAAAATGTCAACCTCTTAAAACCCTCAGTCCATCTTAAACATGCTGTACATTCTTACATTAACTGGTAGCCTGGTCTGCGCCTGAACTAAGAAGTTTAAAAAAGAGAAAATAAGGGAGATGTGTTTGCACTGATGAACATGATTAACACTCTGGAATCATACCACAAACATTTGGTTGGTATTTATGTTTTTGTTTTTTTTCCCCTCTAACTGCTCTCACAGCTTAGCTATAAATTAAAACTTGAACGTTACTGTGGTTTGTGCAGAATTATCCACAAATTGGATCAGAGCAGCGATATAACGGTCATGAAATGTGACCTGCCACACCATTACTCACGTCATGTTAAATATAAAACTTGATTTCTGTGGTTATTTTAGATGCATCTTAAATTCTACACCAAAACATCTCTGGGTCTGTGTGCAGAAAGACTTTTTGGAAATGTAGTGTTGCCTTCAAATACTTCAAGTAATTTACAGCTTTTAAGTGTTTAGGGGAGATTGGGGTGAGTTGTGCCAGTTTGTACTTAAAGGGACTTTAAAGTGAGGCCATGACAGTAATGCTTCCAACTAAAACATGTACATATATTTGAGGATGATGTGCATCCCTGGGAACAATCACTGTGGATCTGGAATATAGTTTTTAAGAAGTATAGCTGTCTGGAAAAAAAAGTGGTCGTGCAGCACAACTTGCCCCCGGTGTGGGGTAAGTTGTACCTTTGGAGAGAATACCTGCCATTGATTATGAAAGTAAAACGGTATATTTTGATCTCAGAAACTGTAATGCTGTATAAAAGCTAGACAAATTCAACACAAAATTGCTTAGCTAAGGTTTATTTAAAGTTATTTAACGTCAGAGGCCAATTTTATACAATCCAATTCTGCCACATGAGCACATCAAAAGTCAAGTTTTCTTAAACTAGGCCTAGCGCTAGTTTACTTTGAAAGGCAAAAAAAAACAGTTTTTGAACTTAAATGTGCTTAATTCTCATGCAATAAGGCTCTCTTCTTTGCAGGATGAGTACAATGGTTGACGCTTCAAAAATGTGCGGTCACGTGACCATCTATGGTTCCCTAGAAGCAAGGGGTGGCACAACTTACCCACTGGCACAAATCACCCCACTTTCCCCTATATTCATTAAGGGTTTATAACGTTTGCTCTTTGCATTCCAGATCTCCATATCAAATTTTGATCTTTTGAATAAGAGTAGCTGGTGTGGAAGGTTGTAGGTCACAATGTGAGGAAAAACCTGCTGGCTTGTTTACTGCAAGCTGCAGCTGAAGGCACTTGGACATCCTGGTATTTCTGGCTCACTGCATTTAATAAACTGTGTAATGAGATGTGCTGAATCTTTTGCTGGCATAGTGAGTGGTATGGCATGCAAGCTATGCTCTGTATAAAAAAAAATAGACGTAGCTTCCAGGTCTGAAAAGTTAAGCAAATGCAGTGTGCCTGTAATGGCCAGCAGGGGGCTGACGCCACAGGTTGCAGAAAGAAGTACAATTTAAAATAATTTCCTGGTGAGTTTATGGCCTCAACTGCTAGTTTAACTCTTAAGTTAATAAAGCACAGTGTTCCTTAAAAATAATATAAGCTGGTGTCCAAAAATCTGAGTCCTTAAAAATAATCAGAAAGTTTATGGATTTCCAAATATTTGAAAACACAAAATGTTTTGGCACGTAAAATGAGGAAATTAGATTAAAGTTCATTTCAGCTTCTACCTTGTCCACATGTTTTAAGTCAGATGCCCTTCCTGAGCCAACTTCAAAGGTTTAGTGTCTCTGATTTTTACCTCCAAATGACCCAGCACCCATTCACATGAAGATGTTGAGCAGCGAGGCGTTAAAATGAAGAAATGTTATTATTCACAAAAATTACCACAAACACCAATAATCAAGTTTTATATTAAGTATACAAAAATGAATACTTTTAACAAAAGGCCAGATCTCCTTGATCTTTAAGTTGAAGCAGCGTTGAGATATTTAATGGCATCTGAGGGTTGTCAGAGTAAATCAGATTTCGGCCATGATTCAAATGTTATAAAGATGGCAGAACTGCTTTATAACTGTTAGAAACATAGCATCAGCCAGTTTCGTGGAAAGCATCAATTTCAGTTCAGTTCACACTAAAGTGCATCATACTGTGAGCGAAAGACACTAAACAATCCAACAATCAGACGATCCCCTTCGTGCAAGTGCTTGACAATGGGGAGGAGAAAGAACTTCCTTTTACAGAACGAAACTAATCATGTGCAGACTGATGGTTTCTAAAGAAGCTGACATCAACTTAGTTAGCGGCGTCCAAGCACATATGTCCAGACACATTTGTATTAAAAAGGAAATTATTATGAAAGTTCAGGAACCCTCTCTAGAGGTCGTTTTCTTGTGAATGTAGGGATCTCCTACTATCCCCTATGCTCCTGAATGCAGCAACGCAAACCGCATGATTTTGTAGCACTTTGAACTTTTCAAACAAACATGCTGACTGCGGCTGATCGTTTCTGCAGGTGGGGAAGACACAGAGGAGTCCTGCTGTAATAACTCCGAGCAGAGAAAGTAAGAAATAACCGTTATTAGTCCGCTGTTTGTAGCAGCGCGGCTTTGCGCCACGTTTATCATCGTAACCGCAGACAAAATGTCCCTCCGCTACCACAACAAAGTGGCTGTTGTCACAGGAGGATCCAAAGGGATTGGCAGAGGGATTGTCAGAGTGTTTGGTATGAAAATGTCTTTATTTATGCTGGTAGTTTGTATATGCAGCGAGGAGTGGCGCACTGAACATTTTTGCGCCTTTTTTTGTTTTTCTTTTTTAGTGGAAAACGGAGCCAAAGTGGCGTTTTGTGCAAGAGAAAGTTAGTAAGACTGTTTTTATTCTGCTGCTTTGTAAAACAGTTCCACGAATTCACTTTTGGCAGCATATATATATATGAAAAGAAAAATAATGGGGGTGCAGTGTTTTGCAGCATGATCAGACTTGTCTCGTAGGTGCAGCAGGTGAAGCTTTAGAGGCGGAGCTTAACAAGGCAGGAGCCGGCTCGTGCAAGTTTGTCACATGTGACGTCTCCAAGGAAGAAGACATAAAGGTGAAGTGCAGCTTTGTGGGTGTAAGGTCTGAAATGAACAGAGTCACATGATGTTATCAATAAACTAAGGATGACTCAGGCAATCATTGCTTATGTAGAAAAGCTGTAAGGCCTGTTTGGCATTTGTTGGTTTCTCTTGTCTCTGCAGAGACTGATTGCAGTCACAGTGGAGCAGTTTGGTCACATTGACTGCCTGGTCAACAACGCAGGCTGGCGTGAGTCACACATCTTTTTTTGTTGTTTTTTTTAACCTTCAAGCAGACATGACAACAAGGCCCTATTGCTTACTTTCTGTCTTTGTGTGCGAAATCTCTTTCTTCAGACCCTCCTCATAAACCCACCGACGACACCACAGCGGAGGAATTCAGAGACTTGTTGAATCTGAACCTCGTCAGCTACTTTTTGGCGTCTAAAGTACATTTTCACAGCTTTGGGTGCAAATAAATTCTGTCTTCTGTGGAAACAAAGAAAGGCCATAAGGATTAAAGTGATACATTTAAACATTGCTGAATGAAATAAAAATAATAATAACTTTATTATTAAAAAAAAAAAAAAAAAAAACAGAAATAAAAATTTTTAAAAAAAAAAAAATTTTAAAGGGAAAAAAAAAAAAAAATTTTTTTTT
>VVHJ01038958.1:0-12910 GCA_015107715.1 Tylochromis polylepis | reverse complement strand
GGGACCTGGGGGGGGGGGGGGGGGGGCATTTGGGGAGAAAGACAGCTTTTTTGTGATAGGGTGGAAGAAAATGATGTGTTTTGTTGGTAGTTAATTTAGAGTTAATGCTGAATATTACTCGGACACTTAAATGTGAAGTGAACCAGCCAGTCTTCATGATCTTTTTTGGACATATGATTGGCACAGGCAGTGAGCTGAAGACATCCTGTGTCCACTATGAGGACATTTTTACTTTCAGTTGTCGTTCTATATCTCTGATATTGTTTAGTGATTCAGATTTTTTTCGTGCACTGTAAAAAGTCTTTACTTTTTTCTTTTTTTTACTGAAAAAAAAAGTCTTTACTGATGGAACAGAATTGGTACTAACAATCCGCACTACAGCTCCCCATCACGCCAACTCATCGTCCTCCATTGTATTTTACAAAGCACTCTAATGAGATACAATAAATCTGAAGAAAAGGGCTCATTGGGTTGCTCGTGACTGAATCCAACCAGCTGCTTTTTCTAACCGCTTTAGACAAAGCAGCCTATCTGAGACTCACTGGTCTATTCTACGCAAAAATTACTCTAATGTTTCTTTCTTGCCACATCAAAGCAATACTTTTGTGTTTGTCGGGCCTGCAACACCACTAGCTTTCATAGCACATCACTAATTTGAAAATGTATTCCAATATAAAGATATCAAACACAGAAACTGAAATAAACTCATTTATATTAACTGGTTTTGAAAAACATCTCTGGTATGACAGATAATACATGTTAGCTATCAAATGTGTGATCTTGGACTATAACATATTATACAAATATATATATTTCTATGGCTTATATTGTTACTACGTTACTGTGTATTTATCCCCTTTGGAATTTGTCTTATACTGCCCCCTACTGTTTAAGGTATTAACCATTCCCCTGTTCTTGCGAGTGGAACAATTTTCCCCGCCACTGAACACAAAAAATGCACTTATCAAATCTGTGGGACTTTAACAGTAAGGTTGTGACATAAATGCTGTAATATCGATTAAAAAAAATTGAGTTCTCCCTCCAGTGTTTAACGGTGGAGTTGAAATGTTCCCATTTTGATGAGGGTCTGGAAAAAAGAAAGCATTTCCTCAATTGGCTGTCATCTCTCTGGGGCCCTGGCACTGAAATACTGATAACATCTGGAGCCAGGAAAGAAAAATTAGTGAGAGCAGTGGGAGAGAGAAAAATGAAAGGCTAAGATTGGCACACCTAGTTAAAATGCAGGAGGTTGACATGAAAATGAGAATATGAATAAGCAATCTGTCCACATGTCTAACACATAAGGACATGGCAAATTCTTCTGCCTTCTGTTTAAGTTGAGGTCAGCAGCATGATTGTGATGATAAATTTGCACCTTTAAAACAGAATAATAAAATAACTTTCAGATGAAAGTTGTTTTTAACAAGAGCTTTGCAACAGTTCACTGTGTTTGCCTGTCTTAGATCCTTAGACAGTGAGTTCCACAAGTGAGCAGTGCAAACAACAAAAGGCCTGAGCACCTTTAATTTAGCCAAGATTTCAGAACTGTTAGCAGGGCTCTGCCAGAAAATCTCAAGCAGCAATTGGACTCATTAGCAGAACACACATAAAAGCAGGAGCTTGATCGTTCAAGGATGTAAAAACAAGCCTTGAAGGGCATTAGGTAACGTTAAAGGGCAACAAGGATTAGTGTGATGTGGGTAGTCCTCTTCAAACGTGTTACAAGGCTTGTAGGAGCTTTTCAAGCTAAGTTTTAGTCTTTCCATATTTCACCTTCTGATGCCTGAATAACAAGCGCTACAATAATCCAGCATAAAGGAGATAAAAGAATGTATGATCGTTTCTAGATTAGAGGATGAAAGGATCGGTCTAGTATTGGTTAAATATTTCAAGAGATGAAAAGAGAATGTTAATGCTGCAAATGCTGGGCCAGTTGGTATAATACTAATTAATTCTGATTTGGAGTCATTCAGCTGCAGGAAACTATTGGACATGCACTACTGAATTTCATCAACACAGAACATAATAGATGACACGCTGGTGGTATCAGGACATGAAGCTGTTTTTCATCCTCTTAGTAACAGAACTCTATTACACTGTATGTGCAAGTCTGATTTGAACTAGTGGTTACAGTTATATAGGAAAGGTAAAGGGAACTTAAAAATAGACCCCTGTGGGTAAGTATTTGTATAGATACAAATATATTTGTCAAATATATACATACACTCCCATTAATATTTTGTTTGGTTCACTTTAGGAAGTTGCAAGTTGGTGTAATTTTGGCTGGATATTTGACCGCTCTTGGCAAAATTAGTAGAGTTCCCAGCTTTTAAGCACAGTCCACCAATTTTCAATAGGGTTGAGATCGGGGTTTTGGTGAGGCCATTCAAGAAGCTTAAAGCTCCAGTGCATGTTGCTACCACCACGATGCTTTGCAGTTCACTTTACAGTTCACTGTGAGCAGTAACACTGGTGTTCCAGCAGTTCATGAAAGGCTTGAGCCTTGGTGGTTCCTGGGTTATTCCTGAATATCCTAACCAATTTCATCCAAGGGTGACAGTTTCGCCAGATCTTCTTCCAAACATTGACAAAGTTGTGGCACATCTGAATAACTTGTACTCATGTACAATTGTTTGAACTGATGATCTTGGGATCTGCTGTGATTTATAAATGAATCCAAGCGACTTTAGCAACTTGTGTATATCTCAAAGTCTTCAGTCATTAACCATGAAGTGCTAGGGTGAATTAAGGAGCGCTTTAGATTCAGTTTGTAGAGATCACAAAATTCTTATCACCTAAGCCTGCTGAGATATACTCTTGCATCTATATATATATTATTTCTTAATTTTGACAAACTTCTTGTCAGTGCTTTACTTAGCAGCTCAAAACTGAAACTAATTAAAGTACGAAGGTGTCAACAAAGGAGAATCATGGAGGAGAGTTGTATCATCAGAAATGCAAACTTCAAATTTAACAGTCATCTCAAACTGATTTTTTTTTACATGCTAATATAACCTAGTGTGACTTATGCCTTTGCAACACAAATTTCAGTCAAATCACAGGATTAGAGCAAATATCAACAATTCCAATACATATTCAGGAATCCAAACTGTGTTGAAACTGTGTCCATTATATCTTGGGTATTCACACACAAAACCAGCCTAGCTAATATAAAAATATCTGTCCTTGTTAGGAATCAAAGTGACAGCACATCCCCCACAGAGAAAAGAAATAGACTCCTGCTTTGAATACATGTGAAATGAGTTTTGCTACATGCCCCCAGGCTTTGGTTGGGAAATGCATTCTGTGCCTATTTGCATAAAGGACATCTGTCTAGTTAGCAATTCATATCTACAAATGTTCTCGTCCACAGCCATGAGGACAATTTATCTGGAAAGCAAACAGGACTGCAGTCTGGGTAATATATAGACCACAAATGCATGTTTGAATATGCAGCAGCTAATAAATATAGAAAGTGAGTGTGGAGAAATTCTGCCCTCCTGCAGGCAATTCACTTCTTATTTAAATGTTTAGTTTGAAACTGAAGGAGCAGAAACTGAAATATAAATGTCTCGTTTTTATGTGTGAATGTGATTGATTCATTTGGGTTTGGCGATTTTGGTTAGATAGTGTCGAGACAGTGACTCATGAAAACACCTGCACCTGTCTTTGCACCGTCAATATAAAACAAGGCAATTCTGCTATTTTTTTGGCTTTTGGGTTCCTAAATTTCCTTCAGTATGCTGTATTTGAAATAAAATCTCATGTGCAGGCTCTGTGCTCTGGTAGACTTTTAGTGCCAATGCATGAAGTCACTTCAACATTAAGAGGTCTGATTTGCTGCAGTTTCTTATTACCATGGAGAAATCCCACACAGCTGGGTGATGAATCTGTGCCTCGCTATCTGACAAACTAATTGAGTGGGTTTACTAAAAAACACAGGGTCTTGCCGCCTGGCCTGACTGTTCAAGTCAAGAGGCTGAGAGAAAAGAACATTACTCATTAGAGATTTGAAAAGTTCCTTTCTGATTCGGTATGTGTATGTGAGTGCTGGTACTGGTATTGCTCATGTTGTAGGGACAAATCTGTTCATGCAGTCATATTTAATGGACGTGCCCATCTTTTGTGACAAAAATAAATAAATCCCAACTAATGGAAAGTTGTGAAATTTTAGTAAGAAGACGGTTTAAGGTAAGGTTTTGGCATATAATATGGTTAGAGTGTAAGGTTTCAGAAAATATATGCATACTAAAGATTAATGTCAACCATAAGAGTGGTGGAAAAAAATCAGAGAAGCTGGGGTTACTTGTTAAAGAGCTCCATCTAATGGTCAGTAATATTAAAACTACATTCATCAGCCACTATATTAGGTATGCCCATTAAGTTAGTCATTAATGCAAATATCTAATCAGCTAATCATATTTAGGCTTGTAGACATGGTCTATTAAAGGTCAAACTGAGCTTCTGAATGGGGAAGAAAGGTGGTTTAAATGGCTCTAAACATGACGTGGTTGTGGATGACTGGTCTGAATATTTCAGAAACTGTGGATCTGTTGGGATTTTAGCACAAAACCTCACAGAATGGTCCAAAAAAGCTGAAATATCCTGTGCCTCAGCCTGCCAGAGTATTGTTTCTGACCATGGCTACTGATGGCTGCTCCCAGCAGGATAACATGCCATGTCACAAAAGTTTAATCATCTTGTTTCTTGAACCTAACAATCAGTTGACTGTACTTAAAGGGCCTCCACAGTCACCAGATTTCAAACCAACTGAGGACATTTGGGATGTGGTGGAACGGGAGAATCACAACATGGACAAATCTGCAGCAGCTGTGTGATGCTATCATTTCAATATGGACCAAAATCTCTAAGGAATGTTTCCAGTACTTTGTTGAACCTATGCCATGAAGAATTAAGGCAATTCTTAAGGCAAAAAAGGGCTTCAACCAAGAACGAGAGAGATGCATCTAATATTTTTGGGGGGGCACCTGGACTTGTAAAATATCAGTCTCGGTGTGGACTTATAATGAACTTCTATGTCCTGCCTTCAAGTAATATAAATGAGCAAACCAACATTTTATTTTGAAAGTACTTTCCGGAAGACTATAACTTTATAATTAATGTCAGGCTACGTTGCCAAGTAACCTACTGAGATATTTTCACAGCTTCTGCTGTCATCAGCTGACAAGTTTAGGCATTTATTGGCAGTAGTCATGAGGTGATGTATGGTTTGCATCATATTGACGTTTGCGTATGACAAGAGGTTACATGTGTATCACACAATGTAAATACTAGATATTTTATTTACCTGGCTAAAGTTAGCTAATGCTAGCTGTTTCATAACTTAGCTTAGTTCCCAGATAAATTGCAAACTATTATTTTAAGTCAGGTTGTGTTTGTATTGTACACAGTGGGACAACATTTCCTGTCACTTTTATGACTTTTCCATTATGCAGAAGTGGTTATAACGTTTTACTGATACATACATAAACACACACACACACACACACACACACACACACACACACACACACACACACACACACACAAAACCCTTTTAATCACAATAATTACCAATATGCTATTTAAGAAATTTCTTGAATAAGCTATTATTAGACTTCATGCTGGACCTAAACCCCAAGCTATCTGGCATAGTATTACTAAGGCTATTTAATAGGCAACAATAAACTAATCTTACCTGCTTTATATGCTGCTGTGTGTGATATTTTAGAAAATGACTGCACATTTTTATTTCAAGTCCTAATCTGTAAAATAACCTTTAACCTTAACAGTTTGTTAAACGTAATGGAAAACATACATTTTTAAAAATTAAGCTAAATTCCTCCTAAAGAAAAAAATGTGGTGAATTAGCAATATAAAGTCAAATAAAATTATTATAATTTGAATGAAGTAAAAGTGCATAACACCAGATTCTGTGTAATAAGTATTTAAATCAGTGTAAATACTTCCCACTGTTGCTTCTCTCATCAGCAGAACTCATCATAAGACACATTATGCAATATATTGTAATGTAAAAAGTAAACCGTCTCTCTGTCCTTCCTTCTCATGTTTCCTCTTCTGTAGCTCACAGGAGGAGGAGCCCCAGCAAGAGATACTGTAGGAGGTGGCAGCCAGAATAATTCAGAGGGCCTGGAGAGGATATGTGGTAGGAGCATCTGCTGCTACTGCTGTGGGAGCACAGACTCACTACAGCCTGTAGTGTGTTTTTCCACTTTAATTTTGAGTGTGACTCCAAATCCAGACCTCCATGGGTTGCTACATTTGATTTCCATTGATAATTTTTGTGTGATTTTTGTTGTCGGCACAGGTAAAGAACAAAGTATTTAATAAGAATATTTCATTCATTCAGATCTAGGATGTCTTATTTTTGTGTTCCCTTTAGTTTTTTGAGCAGTGTATATTGTATTTAGGAAATTTTAAACTAAGATATTCTGGAAACCGTCTTGGAGCAAATATTAAAACTAAGGGGAGGGGGCATTTTTAAAAGTTTTGTCTTGCTACCTAAATGGTTTTAGCTATCCAGGTTGGTTGAAGAATCTAAAAATGTACTTTCCAGTTTGGTGACCTTTTTTTTTTAAGGGTTGTATATATGGGAAGATACTAGTGGTGAGGTGGCCACAAAGGACCATGGAAAGAGTGAATTTGGAGACTTCTAGCAATGACCAGTGGGAAAATAAGTAAGCAACACAAAGCGGGTGTGTACTCACTTTAATTGCTCTGAACCTTTTGTGACTGACAAACAATGGCAACAAAGGATGTCTTTTATTTGGGACTTAAATATAGGTTTGTCACAATACTAGAATTTCAAGCTTGATACCAACACCCGGGAAAATATTTGATACTCAATACCATTTTCAACACCACAGGGACACAAAGATGACAAAGAATTAAGAGTAAGTATTACTACAATGCAAACAATAATATCACTGACAATATTATTTTTAAGTTCACTGATGTAGTGCAAAAATATATATTAAAATAATTTGAATATAAGATTCTTTAAGGTAGTGCCAAAAAAAAAAAAAAATCACTTGTCTGAGGTGGTGCTGTGCTTTTGGTGACCTGACACCATGTTTTCATTGCTGGTAAAATAGAGCTGGGAAGCTAGCCTGCCACAGTTTCTGTCCAGGTTCTTGTAGACTCTTGTCAGCTTCAGTGTGGAACTTTAAGAGAAATATAACACAACATAATTGTGCTATCCTGTTAAATTAAAACTGTCATTGTAACGTTACAGATGTACAGGACTGGTAACCTTTGCTAACCACATTAACATCATCATCATCAACATCATTTTATTATTAGCCACAGCCGCTAGCTGCTACCTTAATGATAGCTTAACGGATGTGGCTATCAAACAATAATTGGAAAACCCTTCCAATGATCCTAGACTGCCAATAGGAGTACACTTGCTTTTGATCCCCTGTGGTTGGGATTATGTCCATTTGGTAATTGCTAATACTTAGGCGGCTAACATTAACATGCGTGTTGGCCAGGTTAACATTCATGATAACTGTTTAATACTTCAGTGTTGCTGAAACAGGAGCTTTACTTACCTTAAATGTTCTTCAGTGTTGTGACTATCACCTACTCTTAGTGAGGAGATGGGCTGTGTGCTTGCTTGTCTGCAGCAGTACTGTGTGAAGTCATTTGTTTGTGTTGATAGTGTTGCAAAGGAGTACCTGATCCAATAGTACCTTTTAGTCCGGTAGAGTCTGTAGCATTAGTGTCTTTTGGCACCCCTAATTAAATGGTGACCAGCTTCGTACTTGGCTTTATAACAGTTAGGGCTTGTGATTTTTAAAGGTCCATTTTTGAACACACCTCATATGTATATTGATATGATTAAGAGAAATGCTGATGTATCGAGTTTAATATTAAGATATCAGTAGTTTTTTGTAAGATCCAAACCATAACTTTGCACTGAAATACATTTTTGTATGCAAATAAAAATACTGTCTGTATTAAGGTTGGGCGATATATAAAATTTTTCCAATCGACATTCGTCAGTCCAATAAATGATGATAGGTGATATATTCACGCAGGTGACTTTTTGATGGGTGGAGCTATGTAATCATGCATGCACTGATTTGCGCATTTAGAATTTATAAGTTTTGTTTTGTTTGTTTACTTTCTTTTCTTGTTGGTTTCAGTATTAATATAGCTACTTTTTGGATTATTTATTTATTTATTTGAGATGCGCCAAATCGCACAAAAGACTTAACATGACGTTGCAGATTTTTTTTTAAATGTTCGCTGGAAGAGACATTTTGATTTTTAACTTTTTAAAAAAAATTTAAATAAAATGTTTTTATTTTTTTCTGAACATAGGCTACTGCCTTTCTTTCTTTCTGTTATGAGTTTGAGTAAATGAATTGCTGCATTTGGATGCTCTCTGACGAGGGTGCATTTGCTCCCAGCCGGAAGAGGGTGCCGTTAAAACAGCGCTATTATTTTTTCCGTTGACTGCTTCCCTTAGCTTCAACTAACATTATTAGCAAACTTACTCATGGGCAAATAAATAAATCGCTCTTGTAAAAACGATTGGTGAAAGGCTCAGCCTATCGTCAATGGTTGATAAATTTGTCCAGTCGCCCAACCTTAATCTGTATACATGAATGAAAATTGTCGAACACATCAGTAGTGACTGAATATTGGCCAATCTGTTATTAAGCATGTTCAGTATCACAAACATGGTCATTTCTTAACTCTCATATGAAATGATATTGTATGTATAGATATATTTTGGTAATCTCCCCAGTTCTATTTTGAACTCCAGTTACCCAGTGGTGCAATTCCACCACTGCAAGTCATAGAAGAAAACCAATTTGAGCCATTTGCCTTTGTGCTTTTCAGAATATTTGCTATGCTGTTATAGGACATATTTGCAAACCGCACACACACATACACATACATACATTAATATTTTTTTACCATTAATAAGTGAGGCACTCAGCTGGAGCAGAGGTAATCTTTAGGTTACTGCCACCATGTTGCTGCCTCAAGCTAGCACACTGCCTGTGGAATACACTGGAGCTCATATTACTGTGTATATCTGTCATCATCAGCTGCAGCTCCACCCGCACCAGCCAGGCTTCTTTTTTGGTTTGATGTCAACATGATCTGTGATGGCGGCATCAGCTAAGAGACCATCAAAGCAGAGTCAAAGCTCCATCTGAGAGTGATATTAGCAGCAGGGTGTGGTGCGTGTGTGTGTGTACAGAGGCTGGCGTCAGTGGGCCTGCTCACCAGGGGTTACCGTGGATTAAAGGGGCTAAAGTGTCAGGACTTTACAGGTTCTAGGAGTACCTTATCAGCTCTTATTTTGGCAGCAGGAGAGACAGAATAACTTCCCTTGGCTGCTGCTTTCTAGGTCTCAGTATCCGAAGTGTGTCTAAGTCTATTTGCACCACGTCTATCTGTCTGTCTTCTTGTCACTGGGTGTAAGGTCTTGGAATGCACTGAAATTTGTATCTCGGAAGCTAGCAGAACATTCAAGCTGTTTGCAGATAGAAAACTCAAATTGACAGTTCTTCAGTCTAACTTTGTTTTGTATTATTCCAGGATGCATGGTTAATCCCAAGACTTGCACAGCTTGTTGCATGGCATAAAATAAATCTCCTAACTCCTGTTTGTCATGCACAAGCATCAGTTGTAAGACCAGTTTTTGTCCAAAAAAAATGTTTTCTCATGAATTTTTATATTTCTTAATATATGCACGGTAGTGTTGTTGTTGTTGTTGTTGTTGTTTTCTTCTGTGTGAATGTTATGAAATTTTGAACTCTCTTGATTTGTTTAAATGTGGGGAACCAAACATTTAAATGTAATTATCAAGCAGATGCTGAAAAAGCAAGCTTGTTTTTACTAAAATAGAGCATTTATACCAGATGAAAAATTTCCCTCTACAAATGGAGATAAAAAAGAAGTCGTGCTGTCTCTTGGCATGTCTTTCTCTTTGTCACACCTGCTTTTCTAAAGCCTTTCTCCATGCCATGTAATTTCCCTCTCACCCTCTCAGTGAATGTTTCCTGTTCTTGCTCTACTTATACACATATTTTTGTGTCTTTGACCCATCCTCTGTGTATTGATCTTGGATTTGGTGATTAAAGTGAAGCTATGCCAGTAATGTGATGAGTGCTCACATGGTGCTTTGCTGAGGGCACAGCAACGTTTTGGTTGAGTGTTGCCATAGCAGCTTTGTGGAGCTGAAGCGAAAGGGAACAGGGAGGCAATTGTAGATGAAATATGTTGTCGGGCAAATCTCAGACCTGCATCAGTATTCAAAACATAATCAGTACATTTACACTTGATTAATTAAGCTGATTGCTTTTGTGAAAACCTTTTAGACTATTCAAGGTTTTCTTAAAATTACACAATAAATTGATGTGTTTTTAGAAAAAAGATGCTCTTTTTATTTGTTTTTTTTGCAATTGTGACGAGAATGTTAATTTCATCTTTGAGCATAGTGAATGCTTTGCATCTCTATACCAGTAAGTTTTGAGCATTTTAAGCCTTAGATGCACCAAGTGGTCACACAGAGTTTCAAAATAGCCTTCATGTTATCTGACACATTGTCAGTTCCTCTGATTATATGTCAGAAGAATGAGCCCTGTTATTTTATATATTATTTTGTAACAGTGCGTCATCTTATACCTTCCTTTTGTCACCTTATTGGACATCTTCACACAAACCACAAATTGTCTTGCTAACTACGGTTAAGATCCAGCACATTTTTTTTCTTCTTTTGGTTCCCAAGTGCCACTTTAGCTCGCTTTGTTAGCACCAGGAAGCTTCTCCCCGACAGATGACACTATCTGACTGAGGCCAGCTGAAGCTACGGTGTAAGACAGCTTTCATGATACTGTGTTCAGAATGAGTTTTTTCCCTCTTTTCTTTACATGGTAGGTTGCACTGGTGTTTAATTGCAGTTTGGTCCACACAGGAAAATGGTTCATTTCCTCCATCCCAGATTTTGTTTTTCTCTTTGCTGTCAGTCAGGGGCTTTGGATTTGTCATGCTCTCATAATTTCCAGTGTTTGGCAACTGTGGAAATGCACTTAGGTTCTCTTTAGCAGAACTTTTTTAAAGGATTTTTTAGGGTACATAATTATTAGTTGCCTGACAACACGGTATTAGGGAACCATTTATCGAGCTCAAGATAGTATCCCTCTATTCACAGTCATGATGTTTAACTAAATGAAGCCTTTTGTGACTCCACCTCCATATTTTATCCCCATTTTAGAGTGGAAAATATATATTACCTAGTGTAAAGTGTTAACTTTTCTTACAGCAAACTTTGAACCTTAAACCAGATTCTCCATTTCAAACCAGAATTTAATAATATGAAAAAATGAGGGGAAAAAAATTGACAAGCAAAGTTTAAAATGCAGTTTCACTAAACACTTGGTGTCTAGTGTAAGGCAATTTAGCACCATCAACATCAAAAAAGAATATCACATTGGATGATTTGTTAAGACAGAAGTGTCAAGGAAACAAAATTCGAAGTAAAAAATGAATGTGCAGTGGAGACACGGGCTGTCCTTTCCACCATCGTTAGAAGAAAGTTTTTAGTTCTTGGTGTTTATCCAGATGTGTGTGGGTTTTTTTGTTGTTGTTGGGGGTTTTTTTTAGGGATAGTTGGGTTTAACAATGTGGATATAGAAAACAAAATCAAAGAAAGACAGTGACTAAGTTTAATTGGATAATTGATTGAAATATTTCTGACTGCCTTGGTCTTCAGGATGCAAACTGAAGCATGAATGTATGATTGTGTTTAAATGTCAGCCGTCTCTGTGTGGGATGCCAGTGCTTTTCATTTTCCCCATGTTTCATTTCCTGCTTTTTGTATCTTATGTGTGAATGTGGGAGTTTGCAGTATCTTGCAGTAAAAAGTGACTTTTTTCCTGTTTTCTTGTGAGTGGTATCACTAAAATATAAAAAAGTCATATGGTAAAATGTCAGTCTTTATGACAATTACTTTTCCTGTGTGATTAAATCTCCACTGTGACCTCTCTATCTTCCTCTCAACAAGTGGAGGGAAGGTGCTTCTCTCGGCAGACAATTAATGCTCTCCAACGCATATTTTAGTTTTAATGTCAACTCATGGCCTGTATTGCACAGTGAGATTAATATGTGCTATTCTTAAGGTTGTGGTTCCTGACTGTCATGCTTTGACCATACAGTTTTGCTCTCTAATACTCACTTTAGTACACCTGTTCAGCTGGTCATTAATGTGGATATGTCTTCGGGCAGTTACATGGCAGCAGCTCACTGCATTTAGGTATGTTGACATTGTAATGGCAACCGTCTGATGTTAAACCTAGCTTCAGAAGTGGGAAAAAAGCTGCCCCTGATGCCAGAGGTGAGAGAACAATGGCCAGGCTGCTTCAATCTGCTAAGAAGAAGACAAAGGTATGCAGAAGACCACAACCTGTCAAACCTTGAAGCAGATGGGCTACAGCAGAAGAAGACCACTTCTGTTAAGAACATGAAACTGTTGCTACAGTCTCTATGGGCTCACCAAAATTGGACAATTAAAGATTGGAGAATTGTTGTGTACAGTGGCTTGCAAAAGTATTCGGCCCCCTTGAACTTTTCCACATTTTGTCATATTACAGCCACAAACATGAATCAATTTTATTGGAATTCCACGTGAAAGACCAATACAAAGTGGTGTACACGTGAGAAGTGGAACGAAAATCATACATGATTCCAAACATTTTTTACAAATAAATAACTGCAAAGTGGGGTGTGCGTAATTATTCAGCCCCCTGAGTCAATACTTTGTAGAACCACCTTTTGCTGCAATTACAGCTGCCAGTCTTTTAGGGTATGTCTCTACCAGCTTTGCACATCTAGAGACTGAAATTCTTGCCCATTCTTCTTTGCAAAA
>VVHJ01038955.1:20337-31357 GCA_015107715.1 Tylochromis polylepis | reverse complement strand
ATATAAATGCCACTCCACTTACCAAAACTTACACAAGGTGAACCCCCCCCCCCCCCCCCCCCCCCCCCACCCCCACAACAAAAAAAAAAACAAAACACAAAAAAAAAACAAAAAACAAAAAAACAAAAGCGCGGTAGTGCCGCGCTTCAGGCCTCATGTTTCCATTGCTAATCAGAGTTGGTAAAGTTCGTTGCTAGTGTTTCTGACTAGTAGTTCGTAGACTTTTCTCAGCTCCAATCTGGACTTTAAGAAAAACAACACCTTTTAGACACAATTAATAGTTACTTAGCTTAATGATAACTTAACAGACCACTTATGTGGCTGTCGGCTAATTGCTAACAACTCGGACAATATCAACATTTTCAGAGTACTGAACAAACTTTACAATGCTGTGGATGTTGTGAACATCTGCGCTGGACAAGGCGCATCCACAGGAGGACTTTCATGTCCCTTTCTTTCTCTCTGCCTACACTGTGATGCTCTTGGAGCTGAAGAAAAGACGGGAGGTGAGAATGTTTATCTTGATCCATATTCTCACATTGATTAATCCCTGGTGGAAGTGCGGCTCACCAGAGACAATAATGACCCTGATCTGGGCACTCGGCATGTCTCTGTTTTGTTAAGTTCCCACGTTATCGATCCAGTTGGGCTCTTGAGTGCTGCTTGGATTCCCTCCCAGGCCTCCGTGCCTCGGCACACTGCAGTGACCAGGCACAAAGAAGGCTCAATTAGTACAGCTCTGTGTCGTCTGCTCCCCCACCTGCATGTGCCTACAAAGTCGACTGGCAGGAAGAGGGAGGGAGAAAAGACAAGAATACGGAGACAAGAGAAAGCGAGGGCGATAAAGACAGGGTGAGGAGAAGGTAAGAGCTGATAGTGCTACACCAGGGACAAGGGAGCAACGCCAAGGTTTCACCTCAAATCAAGACGCTGTGGCAGCAGCTCAGCTCGCATCAACGCTGCTGCCTCTGCAGCAGAGCATACATAACAACCTGGCTGCAACGACAGACAGAGGGGAAAGACAATTTCCCGCTCCGGCAATGAATGCACACAACAGAGTATTGAACTGGCTGAAGGAGGAGGGAGACATTTCTCCAGACCTCAAATTAACCCCACCACACCAGCACAGTAGGCAGGGTATTTTGACTGTCTGCTGGTGGCTTTGGGTGATAACAACACAGTAAAACTGACATGTGGTGGAATAATTCTCTGCTGATTCTGGTGAGGCAGTGTAAGGTCTCAGGGCAGCCTGTGATCTTAATTGAACCTGGCAGGTGCAGTAAACGTTGAAGCCACATCGTCAGCTGATTAAAACAAGGTGGTAGAAAATCAAACCAGTTGGACCAAACCAAGCCGAACTCCAACCTCTGCAGAGCTACAAGCGTGCAAAGGCGACAAAAACCTCCGTCCAGAATCTTAAAAATCCAGGATCCCTATCTTTTCCACACAAATACTGAAAACGCACAAATGCTCCCCCCACCCCCAAGCCCACCCCTGCGCTGCTCCTCCTCTTCCCTGCAGCCTTGGCGTCACACTGAGCTGGGGCCAGAGATAAACCACTCAAGACGATGAGGATGATAATGGCAGACGCCACAGCGCCTCAAAATTCAATCAGCGCCCAGACGTCAATGCGGATGAGTGTAAAAGTGAAATATGCTCGCCGGCGTGTGTTAAAAGACGCCACACAGGGCTCGCAGAAACAACAACAGGAGATGAAGAGGACGATGAAGGGGAAAAAAGCAAGAGGAGGGGAGTGAGAGAGAGAGAGAAAAAAGAAAGAGAAGAAGAGGAGAGAGAAAAATTAAAATAATGTGTCTTCACTGCTCTGCTTCCGAGCACTATTCCACTGGCATTCTGAGCAGCCCTACTTTAACCACAGACTGTGAATAAATTACCCTTTTGAACTCGGGGTGATTGCAAATGTGCCCCGGTTTCTCTTGAGACATGTCTGGCACTAACCCTCAGCTCTCTGCTCCCAGCCAGCCTTGTCACAGAGGCCCCCCCCTGCCCCGCCACCACTACCACCACCACCGCTTCACTCCTCTCACTCCCACCAACACACACTCAAGGCTCACACACGCACAGAAGCACGTGCAAGATCATAAAACTTTTAATTCACCATAATTACGGGTGGATTTTTTTTCTCCAGCTATAAACTCGCCTTCCGTCCCTCACTTTTTCTTTCTAGGAAATCTCAAGAATCTGCTTGTACTCTACAGATGACAGAGCAGAGAACAAGAAAGATAAAAAAAGAAAGGCAAGGAGAGAAAAATCAGAGAAGAAGTAGAATGAATTGAAAGGGGGGACAGAGATGGAGATGTGTGGGAGACAGAAAGTCAGAGTGGAAGAAGGAATTTCAGGGAGAGGCAGTAGCATCGGGCAGGTTGTGGGAGTGTGCTGATGTGTTTCCAAATGCTCATTATAACACACGGCCCATACGTTACCCTGACAATACCCATTATTTATTAAGATATGGGCCGGGAACCAGGCCGCACTTCATGACCACAATCCTTTGGATGGAGCTCTAACAGGCTGCAAACAAAGCATATACAAATGTACAAACTCGTTTTAATTCTGCTTTATTTTTCCTGCACACTGACTTTTCAGATCCATTCAGATGTATAATTGCAAATACTCATCTCGTCTCTTACCTACAAACCCCGCACACCTTTGCAAGCTCCAAATACATCCAACACCTCCGAACCACAGTCAGAAAAACCGAACCTTTCAAAATAAAACAACACCCTGCTTTGATTATTTTAACCCCGGTAGTGAGGTGGGCTAAAACCCCCCAAAAAGTCCTTTTCATCAGAGTCGAGGAAGGACGACTTTGAGATCCATCCAAAACACTCAAGATCATCTCCAGGCTGGGTGGTGGTGGTGGTGTTGGTGGGGTTTCAGGAATTCAGTCAGCCTTAACTGATGTGTTATATATTGCCTGTCACTTTATTCTGGAGAAATATTGGGGCGTTGCCAAGCTCAGACCTGGAAGGTATAGCAATCCATCACCTGCAACATTACCGCTGTTAGGAAGGTGGGGGCTGAAATCTCATCTTGGGGCTTGTAGCCAATATTCTAGCCACCCAGTGCTGCTTATAAAAACTACCTCTCCAAGGCCGCTATCACGGACAGACCACTCATCTAGGTATCCACACACCGCTGCCCCCGGTGCCACATCACAACGCCATAACATGAGCAGACACAAGCAGGCATGAGTTTAGACCTCAAATATTGCAAATACTTTCTTATATTCAGCGTCGGCGGCAATAAGTAGAGAAGTCGGGACTGAAATAAAATAATATGAATAATGTGAATAAATCATGCATAAATCTGGGTTTAGTAGATGTTGTTCAATAAGTTACATCAAAACATAGTATTTTAATGCAGGCTAGGAAATGATCTTATTTTTGTTCAAGATGTTAAGCTGTCAATTCAGTTGTCACTGTTTTATGAATTTTGCTTATATGTTTGGTTATATGGCTATCATGGGACCATACAGGTGCAAACTAACCCTTGAGCGGGGACATTTATATTGATGCACCAACAGTAGAAAAGGTTAACTGTGAATTTTGTGGTATACTGTCACCACCTGCAGACATTTACCAAAAAATGTTTCTGGTCACAGACATTTCAGTTTTATAGTTTATGTGATTATACAGGGAGGGCTCAAAATTAGAGATAGAAGCAAATGAAGTAGAATGGTATAACCTTTTTCCCTCTCTAAACAGCATATATTTTCAGATAACCACCCTACTCGAACATGCTCATGGCACACAGACAAAGAACCCGAGTACACCAGAATCGTGATAGCACTCCAACACAGAAATGTGGCTACAATCTTTTAATTCAAGGTCCAGCCTTGCACTAGGCATCCATTCGAGCAAATCAGGCTAAGTGTATTGCGGATGTTTGTGAGTAATGAGGAATTTGGGAGTTTTTCGCTGACTAGGCGCGTATGGACTGGGGGCAAAGGGGGGCGGTGGGGGGTGGTGGTGTATGATGGTGTGCTTAAGAGCTGTGCCTGCGAGAGGCGGGGTGGTCACAGGGGGGAGATTAGGCTGAGGGGCAGCGAAGGAAAACCAAATCCATCTCCATCTCAGAAACATCCTAAAGCAGATTACTTACTTCAGTGGGAGAGGAAGAGAGGGATGAAAGAGAGGGAGCAGAGCAGAGGAGCATGAGATGGATGAGGTAGCAGGGAACGAGAGAGAGCAATTAGCATAGATGCAATTCTGGCACAGTCCTCTGACTTGATATTTGACCTTCTGCGCGAGTCTTGCCAAATATTGCCTGAGAAGCACAGACCGACCATATGGCAAAGTGCTGCTGGAGGCTGAGTGCAGTGTGACTCCAAACCTCCGTATGCTAATGGGCGAATGTAATTACAGCGCAGTATTCCTGTAGGATGTATATTTTACGAGCCCTCCATAGGAGTGGATTTTCTGAGAGGCGGGCCAGGCCTCAGTGGCTTCAGGAAATAAACAACAGAAAAACGCTTTTCTTTTATCAAACTGTGAAGGAGCCATTGAGTGGACAGCGAAATGGAACAGGCCCAGCACTCCCGAGGCGGCACAGCAATGTGTCTCTTTACGAGGAAGTCAGTGCATGTTGATGAAAATGAAAAACGCCCACAGTCAAACAGGTAAATCGAAGGAGAGTTTGCTGAAGTCTGCGGCTCTCCTGTGAAAACTCCCCAGTCAGTGATGTCACAGCAGATGTTTTCAGTCAGCTGCCAACGGTAAAACACCTGCTGAGCCAGTGATGTCACTGACGGGGGCTCGACTGGAAGTGCAGGATGCTTCAAACATTGCAAACCAGAGATGGTAACGAAGCAAAGAAACTCTGATTTCACCCTTTAAATCTTGAGATGTTAGTCAACTTTGGATTCAGAAATAGGAACTCAAGCACTTCCTTCACTCTCATGAGATATGTGAGAATGAAGGAAGCAATGTGAAGTGTACACAGGAGAATTTACTTTTTTTTTCGTGTCTTCTTTTGAAACGGGCAGTTAGAAACAGATGTGAAATATGGTAAGAGCGATACAACTTGCATTAAAATATGTACCTTAAGTTTTCTTTAAGTGGGTGTTCAGCCTTCAGTGAAATGGCATCACATGCCTTCAATAATTAACAAATACCTTTTGATGTACTAGCATCCATAGCTGATATAAACATAGAGGATCTAAGGATTTTAATAGTGGATGGAATTCAAATAATTACCTTGACTTTTAGAGGATAAGCCGCTGTAAATGACAATTTCCGGGTATTTTTTGCAATGCTTTTAGGATTTGTTACAAATATTATTGCAAATTTTTTTTTTGCTAATGGTTCTACTGTTTTTTACATCAGTATAACAAGGACATGTTTAAATTCACTGTATATGTTTGTGAATGTTCATATACAGCATTTGTTGCGTTTTAAAAACACAATCGCAAATGTTCAACTCATTTCACCTGTTTTTCCCTTTAAAATGTCCTTCTGCCAATCAGTGGCAAAACAACAGATGGGAAGTGTTGAATTTCAATATTTACCAAAGCGTCAATCTCTCTCTAGCCTTAAGAGAGTGGCTGGATGTGCTTCTGCTGCTCTGCTCACGAGCTTCTCATGCTACACCTTCTGAGTAGACGTATCTCTAAAATCATACCCTCCCAGTGTCAAAAACTTCAGTGTCAAAAACTGGGGATTGGTGTCATTTTTAAACATTCAAATAGTCGTCATGTTATTTAAAAAACTGAATCATTTATGAAACAATTTTTTTAATGCTCAAAAAATATAACAAAAATTTTAAATTTGATTTTTTTTGTTTCATTTTGAACCCGGCCCTCAAATGTTTGATGATTCTTTGTTTCCAGTGACTGCTTTTACATCATTTTGTTCTCATATATCGGCAAATATTTCCGATATTTGTCACAATGCAACGTGTGATTTAAGTTTTCTTTCATTATTTTGAGCAGTATATACCTATCTATTAGTGTTTACACTCACAGACCACTTCATTATTCCTGTTCAACTGCTCATTAACACAAATATATAGTTAGCCATTCACATGGCAGCAACTCAGTGCATTTATCCATGTTTACATGCTCAAGGTGTCAAGGTGGTCAAGATGACTTTCTGAAGGTCAAACTGAGCATCAAAATAATGAAGAAATGTGGTACGGTTGTTGGGGCCAGATGGGCTGGTCTGAATATTTCAGAATCTGCTGATCTTCAGTGATTTTTCCACACAACCATCTCTAAGGGTTACAGAGAATGGGCCAATCAAGAGAAAACATCCAGTGAGCGGCAGTTCTCAGACTGAAAATACCTCGTTGATGCCAGAACTCAGAGGAGAACGGGCAGACTGCTTCAAGCTAAAGGCAACGGCAACTCAAATAACCATTTGTTACAGCTGAGGTATGCAGAAGAACATTTATGAATGCACACGACATCAAACGTTAAAGTAGAAGAACGCCTGTCACTCCTTTTGCAAAATATGGACGATATAGTCTCAATCTGGACCCTTTAAGACCACAGTGTACCCATCTTCTAATGGCTGTTTTCAATGCGCTACGTCACGAAGCTCAGATTATCACAAACTGCTTTCTTGGACATGACAATGAGTTCACTTTACTCACTTGACCTTCGCAGTTGGATCTCAATCCAACACAGCGCCGTTGTGATGTTGTGGAACGGGAGATTTGCATCATGGATGTGCAGCCAACAAATCTGTAACAACTGTGATGCTATCATGTCTTGTTGCATCTATGCTACAAAGAATTAAGGTATTTCTGGCTGTAGTGCACTTACAAGTTATTTGTTGATGACTATTAAACAATAAAATAATAATAAAAAGAATTCAGACCAATAAAACATGTGAGATGTGTTGAAATTAGATGCTGATACAGACATGAAAGTGTTATATCCATCCATCCATCCATCTTCATCCGCTAAGCGGATGAAAGTGTTATATGGTCTCAACAAAAAATGAGGTCCAGTGCAAACGTAACCAGGTAAAGCTAGCATGCCAAAACCAGGCATACTCATTTGAGAGTGAGCTTCGAAGAACAGTGAAAAATTTTCATCCCTATAACGAACGTTTTTTGATGGCTTGATGCTCAAACACATATCCTGACCCCATTGATGCCATTTCTGCACGGTATCAAGATGTGATACTTGATGTTAAATTTGGTGAAAAAATTGGTGAATCAGTTTTGTGTACATGCACAGTGGTCCAGTAGTTAGCAATGTTCTTCACAGAAAGAAGGTTTTGAATTTAACAGTAAAAAAGATGGATGCAGATGTCATAATGTCACCCACATTTTTGTGAAGTTCTGTTTTGAAGCCTTGAGAAAAGCAATTTCACCATCACCATCTTGGCTTTTTGAAATTAGATGTGACAAAGAGGGGCGGATCTGACTGTGACACCACACGGTCACTGTGTACCGACTTGTCAATCACAAGTTTGTAGACAGTGAGCATATGCTAGATAATCCATCTTTCTGAGACTTACAATAACCAAAATTTACAAAGTGAACTTAATGTTTTATACAGTTTGACCTGAAATATGCGACTGAGCCCATGAACTCAGCAGGAAAACATTTACAGAGGTCAAGTCAGAGAAACGATCTTCCACAGACTGTTATAAACTGGAAGTTTATACTAGTCTTTCGCCATCTGATGGCCTTTAAAAAGAATGCAGATTTAAAGAAACATTACCGTTAGTACTCATGTCCTTTTATATTTATCTCTTCTTTTTATACAGTTGCTTTGTTGTCTGTTGTGTCTATGCTGCCATGACAACTTAATTTCCCTCTGGGATTAATAAAGTTTCTCTGATCTGATCTGTTATTTTAAATGATGGCTAAATATATATATGCACATATTCATTGAAATTATTTAATTAATAAGTACTATTTTGTGCTAGCTCAGTATTTTCTTCATTCACACATCAGCATTGTAGAATACGCAGAATAAGGAGGACGGGCAAAAACACGGCCTTTAAGCCAAAAATTTAGGTTTGGTATTCTGACTTTGTCCAGTAGCACCTGCTCCAATGCTAAAACCTCTCACGCTACATCACATAATAAAATCTCACACAATGCACTCATGCTGTGTGAGAGCTATCTAGGGCAAAACGGGAGCAACTTTATGCCGCTGAAACATTTCTCAGATGCTGTGCCTCTTCCCTTCATCATGCATGGAAAATCCATGCCCACACAGACGGAGGCTGAGCCAGCCCTCTGAGAAACCCCCCCCCACAAAAAAAGAGGCCTCACCTTTGGGTCAGAGGCTGCATCCGTAGCCAGATCACCTTCCCGCAACTATATATAACAGTGCTAGCTTCCATTTCAATTAGCTTTATCTAAGCACCCTCGCCCAAGTAAGGCAATTTCATACAGGGCTCCAACAAAGCTAACTCCTGTCTGTGAGCATACCCCTATATATGAGACAGTGAACAGGCTTTCAGGTGCTGCTGAGATTTCAGGAAAACAAAACAAAGAGATGCAGCGGCGAGGTCAATTGAGCTCCAAGACAGGAAATCAGGGCAGTGTGAGAAGCGAGAAGGGCAGGCGCTGAAGGATGGGAGCGGGGGAGGAGGAGAAGATGAACAGGACACGCGTTTTGAATGTGCGGATACCTGAGGGATCTGGTATGGAAATCCCCAATTTCTCAGCCAAGTTGCAGCCCTTTGAACAGCGAAAGACGTCAGCTAGCACGACGAGAAGCCATGTGGGTGTAACGAAGCGAGGGCTAAGCGAGGCAACATGCTGCCAGTTCTCTGAAATGTTAAATTGAAATGCAAAGTAGGAGCAGGCCTTCTTGTTTTGAGCAGATTTCACAGCATCTGTGTGGGAGCCCTTAAACTTAGAAGGTCCATACGCAGAGCTCTGCATATTTACAGCAAATCAACATAATATTTAGGTTAGGATTAGAAAATACAGACAGCTGAAGATGAATCTTTAATTTTGCTCAGGTAACTGGGAGTCAAATCAATCTGTTTATCAAATTCAGCGGATAAAAATACATTTCACTTCAGTAAATCTGATTTTTTTAATAATCAGTTTTCATAAGTAAAATTTACTGCTTTTACTTGTAATGTGCTCCTCATGCCTTTATACTTGCTTTTTCTTTCTACACATTTTTAAGCAAGATGTTGGCACTGAGTGAATGTAACTAGTACTAGCATCAAAAAAATCAAAACATGAAAAGCTACTGTTATTTTAAAATATGTCCAAATCCAACAAGAGGTGATCAAAGGATTTGAATTGAATAGTAAAGCAAACCTTTTTTATTTTATTTTTTTTTTTTTTTTAAAAACAAAAATTCCTTTTGCTTTGTCTGTGGAAAATTTCAGGTTGACATTAGTGTGAACTGATCTCTGCAAAAGACGAAGAGCATTAGAAATATCCAGACAACAACAACATCTACAAAAATGTGTGTATTGGTTTGAAAATTTTTCAGATTAAAGAACTGTGACGGCAGAGCTTTTGGAACAGCTTTGATTCATGCCTCCGCCATACAAAAGTGAATGAGGAAAAAAAACAAAACAAGGAAACATAATTTGAAATGGTGATCATAGCGCGCATGAAGGCCTGCTATTACAAAAAAAACAGAAAGGGAACTGAAGAGTAATGACAACTATTTCTGAAACCAGCGGCTCATCTGACTTTGCAATGCCCCAAGGTCCAGAGAACAGTGGCAAGAAGCAAAACCCAGCGACGTACTTCTTCTACATTCAGTCACGTTATTGCTTGTGAAAAAGCTAGAAAGCAGAAAACATGCTTCGGTTGGGCATGTTAAACCAACCACAGGCAAAGGAGTTGCATTTCTGTGGTTGTTCCTTCTACATAACTGTATGCAGGAGATTTACATTTGTTTAAAACCTCCCTCCTCATTAGAGCTGAATGAACCAATCCAAATCCTTAATGCACAGGTTTGCACAATGCATGCTTGAGATTTGGGAGTTCAGCCATACCCATCACAGGATTCTCTGCGTGGGCTCGCATAATTCCAACTTAAGAAGTCACACACCACAAAGGTTGGAAACCGCTGTACTGCTGCATTTATATATACTGCTGGAAAAAACGCGAGGCTGCATGCATAAGAAGACTTAATTTGGTTTAATTGAATTTAGCTGAGACACACATACAATAAAAGTTTGATGGTCTCTGCATGTGGAGAAAACCTCCCTTCTGAGGATTAAAGTCATCTAGTTAAGAGTCCAATGACTAATATTCCACCTGAAGCAACCTAAAATGAGGAATTATATAAGTAAGCTTTAGTTAAAACTGGATTTGTGAAAGTTGACAAAGATAAAAACAAGGCAGATATCATTAGTGGGCAGGTAATAAATCAGGGCTAATCCAAGCACACTCCCACCGGCTTAGTCATTCCAGCTCCATGCTGATCAGACAGTGAAACTGGTCACAGTTTGTCAAAACGCAGCTTGCACTCTGAGCAGATTGAAATCATTTCTCTACTCAACACAACGCCACAGACAGATCTTTTAAGGAGTGACACAAAACCGCGAACAGCTCAATGGTTTATCAGTCATGGAGGACAAAGGGGCTCGGCGGTAAAAAAAAATATCCACCTGATGTCATCAGCGAGTGCATCATAAATCCTATCCTTTGCCTGGGGACCAGAGACTGACTTCACACCTCTGTGACACTCTCTAACCCCAGGGTTTCTGACAGGGAAAAAAAAAACTTGAAATATCTTTCTGGGCACGGTGTCAGATGCTCGGCATGAAATATTCATAATCTGAGAGCAGAGCCACAATAGAGGAGGTGGCAGCATGCGCGGATTTGACTTGCAGAAACTGAGATGCTTAAACCACATTGACCGATTTCTCCCATCACAAGTTGTCACTCACAAATTCACTTTCACGTCAGTTTTTCTCGGATGAATGGCACAAGGCCATCTGTCATTTGCTGCCTTTTAACTTGTACGCATAAACCCCTTAGTGCATCTGTCCAGCTGCATTCCTTTTTTTTTTTTTTTTAAACATCCTGGATCCATATAGCTACACTTGTATAA
>VVHJ01038955.1:7217-20317 GCA_015107715.1 Tylochromis polylepis | reverse complement strand
TTCCGGTGGTTTTTTTTTTTTTTTTTTTTTAAACATCCTGGATCCATATAGCTACACTTGTATAACTTGGACATTCTCAGATTCATGTTTCCAGTAGATGAGAAATCATAAAAGACAAAAGTAAACCAAAAATGTGGACGTTTCTCAAAAATCCCACTTACAATTAAACTCAAATACTTCATATATTTGGATGCGGTTTAAGTTTTGTATACGTCACAAATTTTTGCATAAAGGGTCTTTACCTTACATTATAAAGCGGTACGAGGCAACCGCTGTTGTGATTTGGCACCATATAAATAAAATTGAATTGAACTGATTGAAGAGAGGGAAAAAAAGATCAAATTACCATTATTTTATGGTGTTCACCTACTGTGTTTGGTGTCCCATTCTCTATAATCGATTTTGAACTGATGATGTTTAAAAAAAACCCACAACAGAACACAGTATAATACTGTTAATGGTTTAATTATGTCAAACAAGTTTTTAGCATCTGTTATGACATCACAGTGGTTATAATGAAGGGAAATGACTTCCTGTGGAGGCCGAAGATTAATTAAATAACACAGTTATAAATAAAAGGCTTCACAGAGAATGAAAAGGTAACTGTAGCTGAATATGTTATGATACCAGAAATTTAGTAGTTGGTACAAATATCATTAGAATTACGTGATTCTTGATACCCAGTTTGATACCATTTACTTTATTAGGTCCTTTATTAAAAAGTAATTTAAATTACTAACATGGTGGTGGCAGACTATTAAAAATGTTAACATCAGAGTTTGTTGACAGGACACAAACTGAAATATTAGGATGATTGCCAAGTAACCTACTAATGTCACCAGGAGGCATAATCATAGAAAGTGTAAAAGATGGACGTAGTTACTGCCACAGGTGAGTGTTTACACCAAAATGAGTAACTGAGCCCAAAAACTTGAGAAAGGACCAGAAGTCTGGTTTGCAACCACGACTATCGTGGACAGACAGAATGTGGGTTCGAGGCACTTCCACGCGGCTTCATTTTTCTGACCTAGAAGCTATGTCCATGTTTTATACTGCACATGAGTATAGGATTAGTTAAAAAGGTTAGCTTGAGCATTTAAATAATGTTAGCCATTGCAAATATTTTAGCCCATGGAACATAGCTGATTTTGCTGTATGGTGTAAACAGATACAGACAAAAAGGCCACAAAATCTCACAAAAAAATAAATAAAATAAATATACAACTCACAAAACACAAGGGAAGTATATCTGAGGACACAATAAGGCGACGGACCATCTGCAGAAGTCACAAGCTAACAGTAAACAGCTAACAGCAAACATGTATCTACAATATTGTAAGAATGGTGTGACTAACACACATTACCCTGCATCTTTTTATCCCTCACAACACAAATGAATGCTGTGCTTCTTTTAAGTGTGTGTTTAAGTGTGCGATCCTTCACATGTTTTGGTGTCTGTCACATTGTTGTCTCCCCAGAAAAACTTCTGTCGTGTTTCGTGTGCTTTTGCTGCATTTGTTCGCTGGTGTTTTCTTAAGTTGCAGTGCATTTCGTACTTCTGGAAGAATTGCAGCCTCATGTTTTCAGAATTTTGGTGCTGAATTGTAAATACCATTCAGTTTCAGTTGAAATTTCTTATATGATTTGTTTGACATGTAAAGTGATTTCATGGCACTTCTCGTCTGTTTACACAGAGAGCATCTGTACTCAATGAAATAATTCTTTGCAGGATCTTCATTCACTGGTCTACAAACAAAAACCCCTTGATATCAGGATGACAACCAAAGCCACAGTAGTAATTAATAAAGGCTGCTTCTTAATGTCTTATGCCTTTGACGCCAGGAACAGTCAGAAGGTTTGATCTACCATGTGTTAGCCATGCTGGACAGATGATGGGACTAAGCCATTTACGTGATTTAAAAATGGCAGTTCATTTTGACTGAATCAGGCTATTCAAGAGTCCTTTTTCCTCCACGGTCATTTGTATTTATTTTTTGTACCAGGGTAACGTGGTCAAAAGCTTTAGTATTTAAATTGTCTACTCTATCATAAGGAAATGAAGGAACATTGTATTTGGAATGACAGTGCAGCGTATTCAGAGGGACGATGAACAGATCACGTGGAAGAGATGAAATGGTTAAAGGTTTAGGATGGGAACAGAGCTGATTCACTGACATGTTTTATGAAACTCAAACCTTCCAAACAAAGTGGACAGCCAGTGGGTTTCATGTCTGTGTTACTGTCACTTTATATTAAAGTATTAAATAACAATTTTATCGTAGCTGATGTTTAGCGATAGCCACTAGAGACAGGGATGCATACAAGGTAAGCTTCAAATCCTGAATCTCAGTTACTAAAAACTGTGTAAAAGTATATTCAGGTATAAATAAAGTTTGAGCTTTATGGAAAGTGAATGCCATTTTCCTCTATAATACATTTTCATTCAAATTCTGACTCAAAATTCTTGAAAGTGTCTGGTTTTCTGGAGCTTTGTGCAGCTGTGCGAACTACACATAAACTTTAACACCCCTTTGTTACAGCACACTTCTGCTCATACATGACAGTTGCATGGCGTGGCTGTGATACTTACTCATGCGTCTTGCACCCATATCACTGAACAAGTTCCTCACTTATTTTGCAGACTTTCTGCGTCAACGAAAGACAGGTAATGGGTCATGAGATGATGAGTTAATGCAACTCAACGAGAGCTTTCATGCTTCAAGCCTACTTTTGTGCATGTTATGTCTGACTATGCTGATTGGGTTTGAGCCAAAACACAGTTAACCTGTATCTCGACACTACTTTTTTTACACACAGAACTTTTACTACTATATCTGATTGGTCAGCAGCACACAAAATTGCACACTTAAAATACAGCATGATGCCTCTTTCTGAAAAAGAATGAGATCTTATATGAAGCTGTTCATAAGAAAAAAGTAACCGTGATCAATGCTACATGCTAGACATGTCGCACAGAAATCAAAGTCTCCTGAATGAGTCTTTCATCTGATTGAAGCAAAGCTCCACTGGCATTGTTTTTGTGGTGGTGCCACATAATCTTACAATGTCACAGGCCACCGTCATCACCTATGTACTTGCCATCATTTTATATATGTCTGTGAGGTCAGGTTGACTCTGCTCTTTATTACCAACCAGATAACAGTGGATCGAATCAACTTTTCAACTTGTCAGTGCTGCAGCTCCTTCAGCCTCATGCTCAGACGAGTGGAGTTCAAAAAAAAGAAAAAAAGTCAAGGGACAGGTTTAGGCTACTCTGTTGCGAGAAGGTCTTTGCATAAAGACTTTTTCTGCAGAAATATTAGGTCTTTATTTCTTCTGCACACATTCTTTTTGTTTAAATTCCTAGCTTTGATGTTAAGATTTATTTCAAGACGCTTAACCTGGATTTAAATAACAAAAAGGTCAAAGTCAGTATGAAACCGTGACATTGACCAGAACCACACTGTGACTGAAATGTATAATGAATGAAATAAAATGAAGAAATCAGTGTAAGACTACAGGCGAGCGATTAAAACGATTAAGTGTCGTGAGGTTTTTTTCCTCAGAAGGTAGCCACTAACTCAGAACTCCTGTTTCCGGTCCACAAATGATCATTTTCCTGTGTAGTTCATTCTTCTTATAAGGACAATGTAATAATACAGCTACCTAATACATGTTTGATGTAACTACAAAGAAGCTGGTTATAGGTATTGAGTAATAGCTCGCTGGAACAGAGGAATAACATGTCTAATCATTCATTTTACCCACTGAATTAGGGCATTATGAAAAAAAAAATAGTCAAGAACATGGCATCATAATAAAACGTTGTTGCTCTCTGCTCAGTGAAGTCCCATGATGCAGTTACTGAAGACTTTTTCTCTCACACTTTTTGGTACACGCTCTCAGTAATGACGAGATACCTTTTAACTTCTCAGCTAGAGTCATCATCAATAATGTATTCTCATCTGTTTAAAATTTAAAGTGCCACACATTAACGTCCTCCCGCACCTGCTCTTTCACGCTGTCCACCCTCTGCTGAGCCGCTGTTTTACCCCATCCTCATCTCCCTGTCTTTCTCTCTTTCTCTCTCTCTCCTCTCACTATAATAAAGACAATGACAACGACTTCTCTTTTACCGCCGAACTAGGGATGTTAAATCAAGCAGGGGCAGAGGAGGCGACAGACCACATAATGTAAGGGCATCGTCCGGACGCCTCCAATTATGCTTTGGCCTTAATTGGTGACAGTGGCAGCAGCGATGAATTCTTTAACAGTCCTGTGCGGTTGTGCCTTCCGCGCGCAGCGAAGACCTGAGGAGGACAGCTACTCACTGCAAATGGAAGCTGACAGAAAAGCCACATGGCACAACCAATCTTGAGGAAAAAGGGCATGACAATGACTAAAGGGGCCCGGGCTCTTAAGTAGCTGAGGGTAGCTTGCAGGAAAGATGTGTATAATTAAGCGGTCTGCGTTGTGGTTCAGATGGCAAAATCCCATTGTCTTGACAGGAGCTTACTGTTGCCCTTTAGGTGGAGATGCGCAGCAGCGTACGGTCTCATTTTTCCTTCCTTTTCTTTTTCTTTCACACCCCCCCTTAGACCTCTGCGACCAAATTAATCTGCAGTTTTAAAGCTTGAATAAATCCAGTAAGTTAGAGATCTGCAGATCTAAAGGCTGTGCGTCCCTCGGGCTTTTTCTTTCGATGCTTTTCTTTTTTTTAAAAAATTTCATTCCCTCCTTTCCTTTGCCCATGGAGATTGACTGGAAGCACTCGGTGTTATCTCCAGGGAGGCAAAGGTTGGTGGGAGGGGGTGAAGGCCACAGATTTGTCCTTATCTATTCTGAGCACACCTAAAACAAATTAGACCTGGCTACCGTTGCTTATTTGGCTCCCGCACTCTCATTAAGGGGCTGAATCCGAGCTATTTTACTCAAGGTCCTGCTTCCTACCATTTCGGGCCTTGTCTTTTATCACAATAGTAAAGGTTTCCAGGCAGCCATGCCACCTTTTCATCTCACCCATTTCATGTAGTCGTATCAACACAGCACAAAGAACAGAAGGAGGGAGGGAGAAAGCGAGCGAGCGAACACCTCTGTAGGCTGGGATGCTGTTTTCCTGCACATGACTTGATGCTGGCCTTTGACATTTGTTAATTGAAAGAGGAATCTGTTCAGCGGGACTTGGCTTTGTCCTTTCGCTCTTTTTTTTTCTCCAGTGTTATGTTGCTATTAAAATAGCAGCCTCTCTGGATGTTGTTTCAAATAGATTTCTTTGTCTTTACTACCTTATACAGAAGTGCTGTTTAAGTAAAATTGTTCCTGCCAATATACTTCCTGCTTCACAATAAGCTGAACTTCCATTTGGAATTATAAGGAAGTTTCTGTTGAATTATATAATTGCAGAAGGCGTGGTAGGCGTTAGATCACTAATTTATGGTCTTTAATGGTGAGAGTCATTGTGGAAAAAAAAAAAACATTATAAATGCAGCGTCAACAATTATGTAAAATTCAACAGCTGAATTTGTAGCATAGCTAGAATATCTTGCAGGAACTGGTCAGGGCGGTCATGATTTAGCTGGGATTGCTTCAGTGTTTAGAGGCATGCTATGTATAATGACATCTATGACAACTGAACTGATAAATTATAAAGTGTAAGGACAGAGTCCAAAGATTTCTCAGAAAAATAAATGTTTTAAAGCTTTTCTGAGACAGATTCAGTTCACACGCAGAATTGTTTATGAATACATCCACATGATCTTAAACAGAAACACCAACGTTTCCCAATAAACTGAATTTATTTAGATCTTTGAACCACTTGTTGTACGCGATCTTAGAGATAATATTTCTCAAACATTGGCTCAGTGTTCTGATATGAACCTGAAGGGTTAAAAAAAATGGAAAGCAAACAGAAAACATAAAAATATGCACAACATATGTACAAACATAATATTCTCAAAGTAATATAAGATGGAATTTTGGCCTTTATTTGACATCCAGGCCTCCACAGCACCTTTGGTTTGGGTTGACAGTTTAACCAGGTGAGCTATAGCAGCACCCTGGTAACATAATGGTAATTTTGAGACTCTGTACTATTAGAAGAAAGATGAGGCTATGTTCACTACAAGGCCAAAAGCTGTATTGAAGAGTCAGTAAACATAATTACAAAGGGTGAAATTGATACATATATGTAAATTCTCTCAACACCATGTCGGTATTTTCTTTGTACTTTAATTGTTTTGTTCTGTGCAGCAGAGTTTGTACTGCAGCTTCACTGACAATCATTAAGAAATTTAAAATAAGACTATGCAGAAATAAAAGTTGAAGTGAGGCAGACAGGTGAGGTAAACAGAGGTGAAGATATGGCTTACCCTCATACAAGTATAGCATTTGAAAGTTAATGAAGGACCTTTGAGCCATCCGAGCTAAAGCTATGCAAAGGTAACTGCTCAGGAAATGTTAGGTTAGATGAGATTCCTCTGCCAGACTAATCCATCCTGGAGCCTGAGAGCAGCACAGAGACGGAGCAGACAGAGAGCAGAATCTGCTGCAGAACAGCACAGCGGTGACAGAGGGCAATTCTCTAGGGCCTTGCATTAGCGCGCTAAATTAAAGGGGGTATTAGATTAAATTGGCTCTCCGATTTCAGGGGTGTGAGTAAAATTCTGATTTGCATTTCCACCGCTGCTTAAGATATAATTAGTTCAGGGTGATTCCCATGTGGAAAACACTGACAGCCAAATCTAACTGGCTGCCAGTAGCTTATCGTCTCTTCCAAGGCAAAAGGTAGACTTGGCTCATGTTCAGCGTGTGCATTTGTGACTGCGTAGTTAGATGCTAGATTTGTGTGTGTGTGTGTGTTTACGTACATCTTGTATGTGTGAGAGAAAAAGAGGAAGAAGAAGAAAAGGTGACACACAGAGTGCGACTACGTGTTACAACATGTGATGCTGCACATATTGCGTGCACCATTTGACTCCTAACACTTCTTAATAAAATCCCAATGAACCCGGAGCGCCGTAAACAAGGCGAAAAGAGACCCACTCAGCGTCAACGTACATCAAACTGCACAACTTCACACCTCTGAGATGCCTTTAAATGCAAGCCCATTTACACAGCAGAAGGCGCACCTGTAATTACGGTTGCAGAGTCAAAAATAACAATTAGCGCTGGAGAAGTCCATACCAGGAATTACTGAACTCGGAGAAAAAGCTTTTAAATCCAAGTTAGGATTTGTTTGGGGGGCTTCACACCCTCGGTAATTCTAACCCTCTTTGCAAATGGATGTTTTCCAAAAAGTGATGCTACCCATGGATTATGAGCTCGGGCCCAGCTTCCTGGACACCTGTTTGGAACACCTGTTAGTACATCATCTATACAGTCAGCATCCAATGAGCTTCAGACTGACACCTTGGCAATATCCACATCCAGCTCATAGTCAATAACCTCCTTAATGGCCCATTTAATTAAACTCTTAAACCTTAATTTTTTGCCCCTTAATAGCAGCGTCTTGCACCAGCATTTTCCAAATCGAATCTTCAGCATGCTTTAACAGAAACATCCAAACCTGAGACGTTTGATTCTGCACAGCTCCACCAAACATTTAAAAATATTTAAAATGGAAGCTTCAAAAGTCTCTTTCCTAAAGAGTTGCTTTTGTATTTGTAATTTCTGTCCTTTAAAATCATTTTCTTTATCCCCACTGTGACAATATTTCTACTTCTCTGAGAGCAAACCATCTCGGTTCATAGACACCCACTATTTTTATGAATGTATTTATTTATTGAAATGTTGATTTCTCTTCCAAAAAGGCTGAAATCATCCCACTTCACTGGGAGATTCGTTTACCCTGTTTTCTAAAAGAAAACGGCGAGAAAGGGCGAATGCATAAACATTTCCACTTCATATACAAGTCATCACAATACATTTATAACTTCTGAAACGATGTGCCTTGTCTAGAACTTTGATGGTGTGCCTTCAGAGCTTGCTTGTAACAGCTGATCAGTTTAAGGGATTAAGCTGAGTAAACCTGCAGAGACCTGTAGATTTCTGTGTTGTTGACCAAGTGGCAAAGCTTTGGAGGTTCTGGACTGGAGAAATTGATTACAAGGTGCTAATGCTGACAGGCTGTGACTGAATTAATGGAAAATCTCCATGTGGCAAACACAAGTAACATTTATGGTAAGAATCATATGACTAAATAATAAAATGTTACATCACAGACTTGGGCATTGGTGGAGTCAACATTGTATTATTGAACACATGCGAGAACCAAAACATAATCAGACAAAGCGATGTCTTGACATGACTTCAGATTTAACAAAGCATACATCCATACATGGTGTTTTTCCACACAGATTAGGTAATATTTTGAGAATTAACCTTGTTATCCTCCCTGTGTAATCTCCTGATTAGAGAACAAATTATCTGGCACTCGGGCTGCATTTGGTGGAAACTCATCCATACAGACGCATGTTAAGTCAGAACCTCAGGGTAATCAGAACCATATTTACAACTCAACATTCGTATTCTGCCTTTGCCCCAATAATCAAATGTCAGCTGGTAAATAGATCAATTAAAACAAATATTTAAAAACAATTCAGCCCTGTGTCCTAATGAAGCCTCTTGCTAGCTCTCAGTTAAGCCGGTTCCTAATATGTTTTTCCCTTTCCTAAGTGGACCAGATTATTATTATTTTTTTATGCATCATGCCCCAGACTGATGCATAATTGCCCATAATGGCGTAAATATAATGTAAAATGACTTTATCTCCATCCCACTGTGATATGCACAATCAAGTCATACAGGATAAGTGTGAAGGGATCAGTCTGGGTGCTTTATTCCCCTCCCCATATAAAACTTGGGGGATGTTTTGAGAGACGCCATCAGCAGCTCTGCCATCACTCTCGCCATCTCTTGGTGGTCGGAGGCTGAGGCTTTGTGGGATATTGATTCTCCCCATCCAGAGACGGTTTCCATAATTGGTTAAAATGACCGGGTGCAGAGAGAGATGGCTCTCTGCTGAAAACCATTTCCCAGCCCTGCTTGGAGCTGAGCCAAGCTCGGGGTTGTTCGGATGCGTTCCAGCCCCAGCCTGACTGGCAGCAATTAGGGGTGTCTGAGCCAAGCTCAGCTTGCGCTCCGCACAAACACCCCTAATTACTGCCAATTAGGCTAGGCGGGTAGGCAGATTTGAGAAACCGGGGGGATGTTCAGGCATGGGTGGGCATGGAAACAATTTTCAAGGGCTTAGAACGTGACTGGATGAAAAGGTTAATGCTTTGGAGTGCAAGGGGATAATAACAAAAGAAGGGGAAGCAGAGCCCCGGTTCTCACCTCCAGCGATGAGCCTGGCTTCTTTTTCAGCTCCTCACATTTCCTAAATTTGCAGATCTGGTGGCCCGTTTTGCGGTTCCGACAACTGCTGCAGACACCACAGTTGATTAGCCGCCTGCAGGGTGCACAGACCCCACACCTTTTCCTTTTCTTCTTTGCTGGGTTTCCACTGGATGCTGAGGAATTATTCTGTGGGCAGTCTGCCAGATTGGCAATTTGAAACGCACTGTCTGTAACGGCTGCTGAGGCTGCGGGGGAGTGAAGGGCTGTCATGACGATGACCCCAGGAGGTAATGAGATGCCCCCTAAAGCCGGAATAGCGGAAAAAGTTCCAACGCGTTCTGGGAGATTCATTATCTCTGCTTCAGCAGCGCCGCATTTCAGCTTGTTCATGCATTCTCCTGCTAAAGGTCTGCAGTGTTCGGGGGATAAGGTAGAGAGGAAATTATTATTTGCCATTTGCAGCGTCTCTGGCGGCACGCCAGGCTTCCCCGGCCTCTGGGAGTCATTTCTATGCATGCTGGTCCTATTAGGGTTTATTGCCGCTGATTTCCTTCCCCAGAGCATGGCGTTATCACAGTTCCAAGGGGACATACCAATTCTAGCACTGGGAAAAATGGGCGTTGTGATACGGGCAATCTTAGCAGTCTGTGGAAATGCCCCATTGGTTTTATAAAAGTTTGCAAAAGACCTGTACCTTTCCATTTCTGCGTTATAATCCAAAAGCTGGCTTAATCCACCATCCTGAAGATTATCCTTTTGTAGGAGAGACACATCTGCATTCTGTCCATTTTCAATGCAAAGTGCATTGTTTATGTTAGACATGGCTGAGGAACGGTAGTCAGTGTTTAGGAGAAGAGAGTGAGGTTACAACGGCCTACGTCAAAGTGAAGCTGGTTACGAACAACGAGTTACCATCCTGGTTTGTCTCCTCCAGAGCTAAAAAGAAAAACAAAACAAAACAAACGAGAAGAAAACAACAATTACACACGAAAGAGACAAATACTTTCATCCTGATCACTTTCCACTTCTCAATTTCAACTTTCCTCTGAAACAGAGAGGCTGATCATGTGAAGAATCCTCTGGCACAGCGTTTATGCTCTGACAGTATAATCACAAAAAAGTCATCTAGTGACAATAACGTGATAGCTGTGACAGACCAACATGTCATTATTATTACTGAGAGAAAAAAATTTGCATGTTTATTTTAAAAAAATCTCTTGCCAGGGCCTTCTTACATATTTTCAAGATAATTCAATATGCTACTTCACAGAATAAACACAAACATCTGGATATGCAGCAGCGCATTTAATAAAAATGTGAAAATTTAAATATTCAATCCAAAATTATATTATTTTGGAAAAGTTAGAAGAGAGCCTCGCCTCATGTCATGTGAAGACATGCACTTTAAAAAAAAAAATCTAATTCCTGCAGGAGGTTCTTAAAAAATAATCTGGCTTGGATGTGAGGATTTACAGAGTTAAACATTTTCAAATCTCTTGATTTTCGCCTGTAGTAACAGTAATTGCAAAGCTGCCCCATCCCTGTAAACAAGACTCTGACCAGCCTGAGCAGCAAGTGGTATTCATTCATGGCCAGCTCTATTACATTTACTCAGTGACAGCGCTCAGTGATAGCCACTGGTGAATTTCCAACCAGATCATGGACCAGACCAACTACAGTGTCAGCTGCCTCAGGACGGGACACATGCACGTGTGTGTCCATGTGTGTGTCTGGAGGTGTACATGTGCCCGTATGTTTGTGTGTGTTTGTGGGGGGTGGGGTGGGGGTGCTCCATTTCCTCTCTCACTCTCTCTCTCTCTCTCTCTCCCCCAGTCTGTCTGGATTTGGTTTCCACAGATAAAAGCCCATTAGACACATCTCCCCTACTTCCATTACCTTTTTCTGGGCTTTCTCTCTTAATTGCCAAAGCTGATCCATTGCTAGAACACTAAAGCATTTCAAATCACTTCCATGGTGCTACCCAGCAGCTGTCTTGAAAAGAATGAATTATAAATATGTACACACAGAAAAAGAGGTATCACACTGGGTGGCATTATCAAAGTCTTCACTATACTAAAGTGTATCCGCTACTAAACATGCCCAAAGAGTCAAGCATTTGTCCCCTTAACCTGAGACCAGATTATCAGGAGAATAAAATCTAAATAGTGTCTCACAGGGTTTATATATACACATATATATTAATCAATCTTTCCAGCAATTCTTGAGGTCTCAGTACACTCTACACTTTTAATTTTTAGGGTGCAAATGTGAGAAGACGAGTTTTATCCACCATCGCTTCCAGATCTGGAAGTTCAATGTCAGTGTGGCATCTGAAACAACCACCCGTAAACAAAACCTCCTTGGCTTAATGATCAGCCCTCCTCAGGGTCATTATTACTTAATCAATTCACCCCTGGAGCGAAATACGCAGCCCAAAGGCAATCAAGTCACGGACATTGATTTTCAGCCTGTAAACAAAGTTTAGAGAGACAGAAATGTTCAATACTCGAAGCTGGAGAGACACAGAGAGAGAGACAGGGGGGGGAGAGGAGAAAGAGAGGCAGAGAAAGGTGGAGAGTGCGAAAGGGAGACCGAAGAAAGAAAAGTGAAAAAAAAAAAGCCACGTCCGGTGATCAGCAGCTGTACCTCTGCTGCACAACGATGCCATTAATTACACTCAGCCTGGTCTGAGCTAGACATCCAGATCAAAGGTCATGCATAGATAATCCGAAGAGGGGAGTGCGGTGCAACAGTGCGAATAAAAACCCATAAAAATAATCTGACACTGGCCGGATCACTTGGCAGCCACACGGACACAAATCGGGACAGCAAAACGGGAGGGTGAAACACATGCAACCGGACGCCAAAATAAGGATGGACACACACTCGGAGCGAGAGGGAAAGCTTGAGAGAGAGCGAGAGAGAGAGAAGAGGGGAGAGAGGGAGAGAGCATCACCTACCAGGTTCCTGTTGAGAAGAGAGCTCCCAAGATGCTACCAGCCGGCGACCGCGTAACGGCACATCACTGCGAAGGGATATGCGGGAGGGAAATAATGCAAAGACGCGAGAAGACGCACAGACATAGGCTGCCGGAGGAGAGCAGGGAGACTGTGTGTGTGTATGTGTGTGTGTGTGTGTGTGTGTGTGCTGAGAGCGCTCAAAACAAAAGGATCATTTTTATCGACTTTCTGGACACGTTAGGGGGGTGGGGGTGGGGGGGAAGGTTGAAAAGTGCATAAATAAGCCAAAAGGTGTCGGACGAAAAAGAGAGAGAAGGGGGAAGCGGAATTCGCAGAGGTGGTTAGGTGTTTCCTCTCCTCTTGATCCGGAGGCTGTATTGTGTGTGTCTGCCTGGTCTCAGTTCAGTCCGTGTCTCCTGTCGCTGTGTGTGGCTGATTGGTGCTGAGGTGAGGAAGCAGGGATGTGGACACCTACTGATCATTGGCTGGAAATTACTATAGAAACACTGGGGAGGTGGGAGGGATGGATGGCTCAGGGCGCCCTACAGGGAGAAAATATCTACGGCAAATATCTGCGTCTTGAACCCTTGTGGTGTCCTCTTTCACCACTTTATTTTGACAAAAATATTTTTAATATACTTCTTTAATAATGAGACATTTAGAGAGGGGAGAGGAGGCGTTTACGTGTCTTTTAATAAGGGTTGGGGAAACTTGTCAAATTAATTTGAATGGAGCTGCGCTGTGATTGAGATAAAATGCCTCCACCGGCTTGCCCCCCCCCCCCCCCCTTCAAAGACAGACAGA
>VVHJ01038953.1:0-23108 GCA_015107715.1 Tylochromis polylepis | reverse complement strand
AGCAAGAGCATGGTTTTTTTTTTTTTTTTTTTGGGGGGGGGGGTGTCTTTTTTAGGCTTTTTTGAACACATGGCAGTATCCTACACTCTGCTAGTTTGTCCCTGCGACCATTAAGTCACGACAAACATGTATGACTTTATAAATGCCTATAGGGATATAGTCTACTAATAACATATCTTGTTGTCTGAACCTAGCATGGAACTCTTTAGATCAACTGTAAAATGTGTTATTGCACAGAAGTAGGATTGTAGACTCTTCCCCATCAGTAACATCACAAGTCAGAAGAACTTTTTTATGTCTGAATTCAAAAACTGTGAATCTGTCCCTTATTCTGCAGGTAAATATAGCTTAACTGGGTCAGATGTGGAACCTGATATTCTTTTATCTCTGAGATACCATCTGTACATGACTAATACTGCCTGCCTTAACAGTGATCATTGGAAATAATCCCTGATCTTTTTCTAGTTTGTGTTCTACTTGATTAAGTAACTGGGAAAGTGTTTTCCTTTGAATCAACTCTTTCTGCTTGGGTGGATCAAGATATTTTTTTAAAGAAAAAGAAGAGAAAACATAACCTTAGTCATATAGTAGACAATTGGGATGAACTAGACCATCGGGATTCCTTGTGATTCAGAGCTCACATATCTTATGTCCTTCCATAAAAAGTGACCCCCATGGGTTGTTTGTACAAGCAGATTGTTACAGCCTATAGTTAGATTTTATTGTTAAGTGACCTTTAGAATTCATTTAACAATGAACCAGTCCCCATAGCAAATGTAGCAAAAAGGCATTTATATTTAGGCTATAAAGTTCATCCAAAAGGGGCAGCCATCCCTCACAAAAAATTCTAGTTGTTCTGGTATTACAATAGAATGATCGCAATTGTCCACTGTTTGCGGCATATTTACTTTTTGGGCTCACTTAAGCTTTCTTGAATAGAATAGACATAACTCAGCACAAAAACAACTGGTGGAATATTTATTAACATCTTAACATAATGATAGCATGTGCCAAATCAGAAATATATATGTGGCAGAATGCAATAATTTCCTAATGTTATACATCCATTTATTACACAAAAAAGATGCAAAGAATCTGGAGAAATCTCTGAGTATGAGGGACAAGGCTGATGTCTCTTGACACTGGATGCATTCTGTCATGAAAATCTTCCAGAAATCAGTCTATGAACAAAGTTTGACGTGCCATCGACAAATACAGGTTAAAGCTCTATGATGCAAAGAAGAAGGTACTATATATGAACATGATCCAGAAACGCTTCGGTCGTCCCCAGCCTAAAGCTCATTTAAAATGGAATGAGGCAAAGTGGAAAACTGTTCTGTCATTAGATAATTTTAAACTTGAAATTGTTTGGATGCTACATCCTTCAAAACTAAAGAGGTGAGGGTCCATCCAGCTTATTTTTTTTATTAGTGCACAGCTCAAAAGCCTCCATCTCTGATGATGTTGGGGTGCATTAGCACCTGTGGAACTGGTGGGGGTCTATATAGAATAGATTTGTAGTGTCTCTTCCTCTTACACATCTTCTATCCGAGTTTTTAAAGAGCGTTTAGCTTTCTTTCTGTTGTTATATAACTTTTCAATCCACTTGTTCTCTTTAAATCAGTGCAAACTAGTGTTGTTGGTTTTTTTTCCCTCCAGTTTATACTTTTGATGTCTGCTGTTGTTTTCACTATTGGCCATCTGTCATTGGTCAGAACTTAAGAGGAACCAGGACACCAGACAGAGGAGACTTTTAATTGGTCCACTGAGGATAAGGGCCTGTTCAAGGGAACGCTCTATCTCTACTCTTCCACTATGGTGGAAAGCTGATTAGAAAACAGCAGGTGTTGGCACTGGCAGTGTACAAGCTCTAAAACTGAGGTTCAAGGCTTCCATGGGGACCTTGAGAAGGCTCAAGAGAAAATATGCCAAATGATGTTGTATAATTTTGTCATATTTTCCCTCATTGCAGTGAATGCAAGCAGAATTCAGATAACTATAAGAAAAAAGTCTTAATGTATCATACGACTGACTCGCTTTTTTCCCTTTTTGAGACTTTGTCATAGAGCCCATTTACAGAATGTTTAAGTTAAGGTTTGAGCCATACAAGGCAAAAGAACGTCTATGCATGCAAATTGCTCATTGCTCTTGCAAAATTCAGAAAATGAAAACTCTTTGTTTTCACTGCATCAACTGCATGCTGTCATGTGCAATGTTTCTAACTCTGTTAAAAGATTTCCTTTTCTGTAATGCTGTTATTCGTATTTCTTTCTTCACCTGTGAAAATTATTTATTTGTCAAAAAATTTATGTAAAGCTATACTTTTGATCCACATTTCAGTGTTAGACTTTTTTATGTAGCTTTAATATTTTATGTTTCTACTGCACTCAGTTTATGGGACGTATGGCTGTGAGTTATATCAAAAACTCACAGCAACTCAACGAACCATTCAGAACTGGCTGCCAGCAAGAGCAACATTATGTTACTCTGACCAGTGATTTCGGTCTGTCTTTTAAACCAGAAATAAGTGTGATGTTGACAAAGATTTCTCAATAGTTTCCCCAAACTATTGACTTTCCACTCTTGTTGTATATTTCCCTTGTTCTATTAATGATTTTCGGAGCCAGCTTACTTACTTTTACATAGAAGTATTTAGTTATACATAATCTAATTTGCATACAGTTTCCTTCTGAATATACACATTTATAATGTATTTTCAGTTATTGCTCCATTAATTATTAGCAGAACGGAAAAATGTATTTAAGTTGAATTTTAGTCAAATAAATGAAGACACAGCACATATTAATTTGAATTTCCTGGACTTCTGGCTTTTCTGTGTGGAGTTTCCAAGGAACACAATCCTTGGGTTTCCCCAGTCAGGGAACTTGGTGTGAATGCAAAATAAGGAAAAATAAAGCCCTCAAGGGTATATATGCTATATGAATATATGTCTGATATGTGATATGTCATATCTGATATGTCTGTCCCTGGCCATTCACACTGATTTGTAATCATTCCTTGTCCTACATAGAGCTGTACCCAAGTTTCAAAACTACTGTGGTAGACAATACCTGTTTGGATCTTAAAGTAGTGCAATTCTCCAAGAAAGGTATCATACACGATTAGGTATTGCTATCAATACCACTAATCACAGCATTTGACTACAGAAACTAGATTATATCATTGGTATTAAATGAAATCGGTTTGGTAGTTTAAATCGTACAAATCAATTTCAATCAGTCATACAAATCCATTTGTTCAAGCATGTGTATGAGGCATCTTGTCACACACACAATTTAGTCATAGAGTTTTATAAGTTTTTGTGCTACAACCAAAATGTTTTACATTATATAGGGTAATATTATTCTAGGCAAAATTAGAAAAGACTGCATACATTCCCGCTGTTATGCAGACGATACCCAATACTCAAATATCCTAAATTTGGGCAAAAGTGAGATTATTGCACTTTAAGTCCCTGAAAATCTTAGAAACATGTTGTCTAAAGAGATACTTTCTTGCATTACCCTGGCCTCCAGTAAGACAGCGACGACTCTTGGAGTCAATTTTTGACAAAGATATGTCCTTCAACACCCACAGAAAGCAAATATGTTGGAGTGCTTTCTTTCATTGATGGAATGCTATTAAGTAACATCTTACTTCAAAATGACTATTGTGATTCCTTATTATCAGGCTGTTCTACAAACTTCCTGAAAAGCCTTCACTTCATCTGCAATGAGAGATCATATTTCTCCCATATTGCTTTTCTTCACTGGCTCCCTGTTATATACAAAATTGAATTTAAAATCCTTCTCTTCAGACACAAAGTTCTGAATGATTAGGCCCCATCATATCTTAAAGACCTGTCGTATTATTGTCATATTATTGTCGTATTATTATTGTGGTTCCTAAAAGTAGAATGGGAGGCAGAGCCCTCAGCTATCAGCCCCCTCTCCTGTTGAACCGGCTCACATTTTTAATTCCAGAGACAGACCCTCTCCACTTTCATTGTTAGAATTAAACTTTCATTTTGATAAGGTTTATAGTTAGTGCTGGATAAGTTTTGACCCTTAAATCTTAGTTATGCTATTATATGCTCAGGGTGCAAGGGGATTTTCCATGATGCACTGAACATTTCTTCTCCTCTTTTTACTCCCCATGCATTTATCTGCCAGTACTGCATGGCATAAGCAGTTTTCTTTCCTCTGCCATAGTTTGTGGTTTTCCATGTCTTGCTATCCTCTCCCTTTTTCCCCCTCTTCTTTCTCCTCAGCCCCCAGTTGGTCATAGAAGATGGCTGGCTCTCCCTGATCCTGGTTCTTTTGGAGTTCTCTTGCTGTTAAAAGGAAATTCTTTTTTGCATTGTTGCCAAGTTCTAGCTCATAGAAGCTTGTCTGATTTTTGCGCTTCTCTTTCTAATATTGCAGGATCTTTATCATACTATAAAAGGCCCCTGTCATCAACAGTTTTTGTGGACTGGTGCTGTGTTAATAAAACTGAATTTAATGAACTTTAACTGCAAATTCTGAATGTAGTCGCAAAAATGTAGATGACTAACTCTCAAAACGGTGCCATATCCAAAGGAACAAAGCAGTAGCAACATTACTGGCTAAATGTAGCATCGTTGTGGTTGGCAGCTGCAAAGGTGCTGAGTAGCTGGATGGCAACATTTCTTTGGAACAAACAAACTGTATTTATGAAGCAATGTATTTCCAAAGATAATTACACATTTTCATAATAAACTCTTACAAGTGCAAAATGAAAGTTTACAGAACACAATGACTTAATAGCTCAGAGGAAAAACAATGCTCAACAGAAGTCATCTCTTTTTAAAATGTTATGTTTTTGTCTGAACAATGATTTGGCATGCATGCAAACAACAGGATGGTCAAGTGAAGCAAAGCCAACACAGCTCCTGTGACAATATGTTAAAATATGTATGCTACTCAAATAAACATCAGTCTCATCAAACAAAACAGATGTCACGGCTTTTGCATACGAGACTCAATTACCCCAAATCAAACAGTGTTGTCACCGAGACAGCACTGCTACGCTTCAGCCATGAATTATTATAAATAATTTGTGATTTTCCTCTGTGAAAGTAACATGATACCCATATAAAAGCAGACAAATTCTCTCATGTATGTCCTCTGTCTCTCAGATGCATGCACCTTACTAATGCTTAGTGTGGCATTATTCAAACATTGTTCCATTGATAACTGAACACTGCGTGGCTCTAAATTGCATCTCGAGCCAATGCATCTTGGTGAAAGACACAACTGTGAAGTGTTTTTTTTTGTTTTGGTTATTTATTGGAAAGATAAAAATACTTGAGGCATTCAATCTATATAATCTTATTATCAACGCAAGTGAGTATTATAACAAAGGTCTACAGGGAGAAAGGTGGATCAAGCCTTTGATCCCACTATTTGCTGTTCTCTGTGATAAGACAATGACCCAAAGATTGTGGGAAAAAGCTGGTAACAGAGGAGCTGCAGCTTAATTTGATGTTAGTTGTTGGTATAGACTGAAGATGCGGGGACTTAAAGTCTTAAGTGTTCTTAGAAATGTACTCTATCACATGCATAACACGGGATTATAGTGGTTTATATTTGCTCAGTTTTGGTGATCACAAACTTATACTGCAGAGAGTATAAAATGTTAAATGAGATTCAGGTCAGAAAATATAGTATAAGAAGGGTGATTCCATTTCTTCGTCTTTTATTATGTGTGCTGAGTCTGCATTCCTTATAAAAAATTGCAGCACATTGCAAAGGCAGGAGTTTATTAGCAGACATGTACTGGTCACACCAACACAATCATCACTTTGCTTACTATGGGAAGAGTTATAGAACGTTTTGATTAGCGGGACTGTTCACAGGAATAATAGGTGATATGAATGAAATTAAAGTGCCACATGTGTTGCTTTTAACAGAAAAACTGGAAAAACTCCTGTTGAGGCTGTGGTTGGTTATTTTTTGTTTGTTTGTTTGTTAGTATTTTAAAAACAACCACCCCAGGAACTTCTCTGAAAATACAGATGCCACATATGCCCAATGCTCAAAGGGTTACTGGGATAATGAGACTATAATAATTACTGGACTATTGAAAATAATGAGAAATGTGAAATAAAATAGATTATGTTAATAGTTATTATTAAACTTTAAAAAGGATCTATCTATATGTTTTTTGAATGGCAAACATATATTTTTGACTGTATATTATTGTTAACCATACATTGAAATTACATGCTGCTGAAGCATTTTGTGTCTATCCCATGGAGAAGCATCAACTGACTCGCTAAAATCTCAAATGTTCAGAGTAAATGACAAGTTTAACTATAGAAAAATGTTCATTCTTTCTCCAATTTCTCACTCCATTGCCCTTCTTTTTCTCCCTTTTCCTTTTTTCTTTTCCCTCTTGCATTCTAACAGCTCCCTCTCCACCAGCACACTGCAATCTGTCAGTCATGTGTAGCCTCTGTCAAGTTTTCAGCTAAGACCCGGGTAATCCTGCCATCGCTGAGGCTGTTAACTGGCTAATTATGGAATATATTGGCCGTCACAGCCCCCTAATCCTCCACTCTCATTCACTTTTGCCCATTAAGGATCCTGGGGGATTACTGTAACAATCACACCTCCTTCTTTCTTTGATGGTATATGGGGATTAATATGAAAATATAAAGTGTGTGCCGCTGAAACGATGGCAGCACTGTCATGAGAGGCGAGAAAAAGAAGTGGTATACTGAAGAAGTTGGGCCGTCTAACAGAGACTGTTGTCATATATGTAAATGAACCACTAAAGTATTGCTCTGAGAAGAAGATCATTGCTTTTTGTGGGGTTTGGAGAGGGTGATGGACAAGACATGCTGCATGAATGGGCTATACATCAAGCCTCTGTTGGCATGGTGGCTGGTAGGAGCTGTGGTAAGAAGGTAAATGCTGCTTGTCGTAGCAGCGACCTAAGGACGGCTGGTGGATGTCAATGGTAAAGGAAACTGTCAGGTTGAATATAGCAAAGTCTGATGACTAGAGAGAGGCCTCACCAAGTATGCTGTCAGAGACTGATACGGTTGTTAAACAGCTCCCCTGTGGTTTTGTGCCAGGTTTGGTTGAGATTTGCCCTGAGAAGTTAAAGGCTCTGAACATTGTGCAGCTGTCTTGGTTGACACGCTTTTGTAATGTCTAATAGATGTCAGGGACAGTGCCTGTGGAGGGGAAGACTGGGGTCGTAGTTACCATTTCCAAAAAGAAGGCCAAAGCGTGGTCTTCAATTACTGGGATGTCACACTCCTCACCCTCTCTGGGAAAGTATTCCAGGGTGCTGGGAGTAAGGGTGCAATTGCTAAAACAATGATGATCCAGATTGAATCCTGGCTATGGAACAGTTGACCAGGTCTCTAACTTTCCAATACTGCTGGCAGGGACATGGGAATCTGATCATTTAGTCTACAGTTTTTTATTTTGTGGACTTGCAGAAGACTTGAAAGCCTGGTGGATTCTGTGATATACTTTCAGAGCACGAAGTACTGGCACTGTTGTTATATTTGTGGTCAGGATTTCAAAGTCCAGCTGAAGGTGTGTGTTCCTTTTAGGAACCTCAAATAGCAGTCCTGCTTTGTGTGGATGATATTGTTATGTTGGAAGGCTGTATTGGAAGGCATCAAGTAATTTGCAGCCAAGACAGCACCTCTGAGGCCATTGTTTCCTACAGTGGTTTACTCCTTTTGGGTGAGAGATAATGCCCCAAGCAATGGAGTTTAAGTATCTCGGGATCTTTTTTTACAAGTGATGGGTAGATGGAACGTGAGATGTTGAGAGAGAGCTGAGCTAGAAGGAAACGCTTTCAATTTAGACTGACACTCAGGATTTCAACCCTCATATAATCACAAGCACTGCGTATTGACCAAGATGAAGATGTAAACAGGCTTCCCAAGTTTCCTTCACAGGGTGGCTGACTCTGACCCTAGAAACAGCAAAAGGCATGCAGACATCCAAAGTAGCTTGGACCAGAGCCGCTGCTTCTTTGTGCCAGAAAGAGTCACCTGATGAGATTTAGACATAGAATCAGGGCACCTGATCAGTTTTAGACAGTGGAAGGAATTGTAGATGTGGAACTGTACGGATTAATTGACAATCCATCTAACAGTCCTTTGTCTTGTCCTCCAAGTACAGGGATTTTCCTTCTGAAACATTATAAAGTATAAATTAGTTCTCAAGTATGATTTGGCTTATTTCCAAGTTATTTCTTCAAGTATTCGTTTTCCTAATACATTATACTTTTACTCCTTTATGTATCTAGGAAAAATTTCTGTAGCTACAGTTTCTTTTATATAAGAAGTCCAAAACAAAGTTTTAAAAAAGGAAACTTATTATACTTGATTTAAATTGGTTTTTTTAAGTCATATTTGCACACACAGCTAACAAAAAAATCTAGGAGGAATCAGGAATCTATGCTATGAAGAACATGAAAAACAACTTTTGGTCTGTGCATTAACAGTGGAGTGAGCCAGTAACATTTGCAACTAAAATGTCAGTGTAATTCTCTTGGTCCTCCATTCTCCAGTACAGTTTTGTTACCAGATGGTATTTAGTTCTTGCCATGTTCCATGGAAGCTATTTCCCGGTGTCAGTTGTGTGCCCTGTTTGTTCCTTTTGGCTGTAGTCAGTAACAATATGAGTTTTGCAGAATATATCATTTGACACTCTGAATTATAATTAATTACATATTTGATTTCTGTGAATACAGTATGAAGTCTATTAAGGAATCTTGCAAGCCACACAGTTTAAACAATTAGTTAGTCTTACACATATATCATGGCATAATTGATATATGCATAAAATTAAATAATGAATCTTAGCTGAGAAGACATTTGTGTTAGACTGATATTTGGCACAACATTGTTGATTATTGTCTTGATTTAACATACGCTGAAAATTTCACTGATTGCAGTGTGTAGTCCAACTATAACCTCTGATAGTATCTTTTCTTTTACAGAAGTTCTTGGATATTTCCATGAATGGCAAATGGTAAAATTCAATAACTGTGATGATCCTGGGTATCAAACCCAGAGCTGAGTTTTTTTTGGACTTTTTAATTCTTATTTATTAAAATGTTCTATATTTGGCCTCAGTTTGTTTATTTTTGACATTTTGGAAACTTTATTAGTACATCAGAAAACTGGATATTCAAAGGTATAGACAAGCTGTCAAATATGGAAAAGTCTGTAGTATAGCCAATCAGAAATTAACATGAAGTGATGTGTCTAAACTATAAATATTAGTTGAGCTCTTTTGGTTCTCTGGGCTTTGTTTCTTGGCTGGTTTTAGTAGGCATACCTCAATAGAGAAAGACTTGTGAAGGACACTTGATCCATTTAACAAATATTGCCCCACCATTTGGAACGATGAAATATGGTCCAGTGAGTTTGTATTCATTTTCTTGATTCTGAAAATCTTGTAAGCCTTTATTTATTCTCTTGCTTCTGTCAGTGCGCCAATTCTGTTGGCAGACATACATGACAAGGCCATAACAGGACCACCACCACCATGCTTTTGAAGTGAGGTGAGATATTTTTGGTCTTACACTGTCCCCTTTTCTCCACGTTTTCCTGTATATTTTACTTTAACCTAATTTGCTGAAAATGCAGCTTCTGTCTGGTCTGGACTCGTCTATCTGCATTCACCGCACATATGTTACACTAAGTTCAGATTAACAATGTAGATGAAACATGCTTATAAAGTGGTTTCACTTCCCAATTTTTTTGTCCATATAAAGATTAACCACAAATTTTTCATAAAAAAAATAAAAGAACCCACTGCATTTTTGTTCTAGATGTGTGTTTTAGTGCTTGTTTTCCCCTTAACTTTCTCAATAAGTTGGATGAACTTTTTTTCAAAAGTTAATATTCATTGTGACAAAATGGGACAGGGAGATAGAACAGACAGTAAAAAAGGACAAAGACATCATAGCACTAACTGATATGAGGCACATTAAAGCACAGCTCCTCTGCCTCCTGGCAACACACCGCAGGAAGAAGGGAACAAAAGAGATGAACAGTGGGAAAAAGGAGAGGGAAAATGATAAGCCAGCATATCTTTTATTATTTCTCAGGTTGAAGAGTTTGGTTATCACATTTTGTTGCCTCTTCTTCCACCCTCCTCTCCTGCTCCTCCATTTTTTCCCTTTTTTTTCTATATACACTTGTATGCTTTCTGGTTTTCACTCACCCCATTTTATTTCTCAGCTAGCTCTCTCTCTTATCGACACCTGCACACTGTCTTGGCTTTTTTGCATTTTCCTCTCTGCTTCATTTGAGCCACCCTTCCCTGCAGCGATGCTACTCACCACCCGCATCGCGCCTGTAATCACAGTGAACGACATATTGTGTTGCGTTTGTTAACAAGTAGTTGTTTGAATTCTGAAACACTGGGAGGTTGATCTGTGTCTCCCTACAGCATAATGCTTTAACCTGATATTACATGAGAAGATAACAGCTCTTGAGCTTGTTAGCCATTTTCAGGCCTTCTTACTTGTTCAGTGTCACAACAAGAATGTGCACAAAGATACACAAACACACTGCAAGACACCTCTCTAATTTCCACATCACACGTTCATCCCTTTGTTGTCTCCTCTGACATATTAGTTTCTGATTATCCACCTCAGTTCAGTCACAGTCTGCACACACTAAGACAAAGACACTTCATCATCACCCCTTTTCTTTTTCTTAACATTGTTTGTTAAAAACAAAACAAAACAAAAAAACAATGTTACGGACAATTTTTTTCGTTCTTTTTACTTTGTTTTTTTTTGAATGCCCATAATCCAGTTTGTTTCAGAAAAAGTAATTTTTGTCTTGCATGAGGATGCACAAATGTGCTCTATTTGATGGCAGTAAAAGCATTCAGCCTGTGGTACTATTTTTCTTGCCATGACCATTGTGTTGTGAACCAAATCAACTGGCTTTGTTATTAATGGAGCCTTTTATTCTTTATCATTTCAATTTAGATTTTGTTGACCTTCAACTGTATTACGAGTGCAGTAACATTATTAAGACATTAGTATAATAGTGGGGTCTATGGCAAGGCATCTCTCCAGAGATAATCACTGGAAACTGCTTTTTTTTTGTTTAAATCTTTCATTTTTCCAATTAAGGGGTGTAACTCTTTTTAATGAAGTGTTGTTTTTTGCATTTTCATGTATAAACAAAGTGTGAGGAATGTGCTAGAGTCAGTGGTGCAGTGCAACTTCTCTTGCTATTATGTACTGCTGAGAAAGTGGCATGTTAGTATAGTCATACTGTCATGGCTGTGTGCAGGCAGGCAGGAATGGAGGACCCAAATGTAGACTCGTGGAGATGAAGTGTAAACTCAAAAAACCTCAGCTTTATATCTGGCACTAGTAACACTACAAACAGAACACACAGGCAGGTATGATGGTGCAACATGACACTGAACGGAGGACAACACAGACAATAAATACAAGGAGTAAACGAGGGAAACACAGCTGACATTAATTAAACAGGTGAGATGCAAAACAGACCACATTGACCTGAGACCTGGACCTTCAAAACAGAACAGGAAATACAAAACAGAACCCAAAACACTAGTAGTCAAAATGAAAACAAAGATCAACAACAATACAAGTCAAAACACTGGGTCACCGACCCAGGACCGTGACACATACAGTACCCCCCCTTCCCAAGGGCTGGCTCCAGACAGTCCCAACCAGAAAAGTCAAGCAAGAAGAACCCAACCAGGGTGGATGGTGGGGGCCAGGATGGAGGGACTGAGTCCAAATCAGAACATTCACAGAAAGCACTGGAGCTCAGGGAACAGTTCTCACCGAGGTCAGGTGGCCAACCCGGAGGGTGACGGCACAACAGTCCATTATTCCTCCATTCAGGGGGCCGGCTGCGTGGAAAGCGCCAGCGCTGACACAGTTCTGGGGGTCGACCTCGGAGCCAGCGGCGGCGACAGAGCAGTTCAGGGGGCCGACCATAACGATGAAGATGTCCAGCCGACGGCCTGGAAAGTGGCCAGCGATGGTGTGGGGCTGTACGTAGATGAGCTGGCTGTACTGGACGTCAATGTGCAGGCTGAACAGGATGTGTAGGACTGGATGGCGGCATGGTAGCCACATGACCAGATGAGGCAGGACCAGACGGTGGTGTGGCAACCACAGGCGATGGGGCAGGACCAGTCGCTGCAGGTGACAGCGTGGAAGCCGCTGGTGGTGGAGCAGGAGGTGGCTGAACTGACTCACCAGAGCCATCAGCGGACACGAGAAGGTGCTGGATGGGCTCCAGCAGGAACGAACAACATCTGGGTGGTCTCTCCAGAGCCCCCAACTAACACTGACGGCGGCACGGAAGCCGCGGACGGCTGGGGCAGTTCTCGGAGACCCCTGGCTGAGGCAAAGCTGGCTGGAGCTGCGTGGAACACACAGCCCGCTCTCGATGCTTCTTGGGCTGCAGCAAGAAAAAGTTCGCTGCAAGCTGAGCGGGCAACTGAGCTGATGGCTGTTGTGATGGTTGTAGTGGAAGTGGAGCAGGTGGTTGAGTAGGTTGCTGAGCTAAAGACTGAGTTAATGGGTGAACAGGTGACTGAGCTGAAAACTGAGCTGATAACAGGACTAATGCCTGAGCTAGAAACTGAACTATGGACTGACCTAGCGACTGAAACAATGGTTGCAGTGATTCTCCTGAGCCTCCAGAACACGAGGGGAGCAGCTGGACAGGCTCACCAGAGCCTCCAGTGGAAACAGATTGGTGCAGGCACCTGACAGACACTAGCCACTCCCACCCGAGGAGTAGGTACGGGTGCGGAGACAGGCTGTGTCCTGGTGGGCCTCACCTTAGGGACTGGCATGGGTGCCGGAGCAGACCGGACACTAGACACTCCCACCCGAGGAGTAGGTACCGGTGCAGGAGTGAGCTGGTTCACAGCCGCCCTCACCCTGGGAGCCGGGACAGGCACCGGCAATGGCTGGGCAGCTGCTGTCCCCACCTGAGGAGCTAGTACGGGTGCAGGAACGAGCAGAGCCTCAGCTGGCCTGGAAACCGGAGCAGGGACCAACCGGGCCCCAGCCCCCCTCACCCGGGAAACTGATAAGGGTGCAGGGGAGCGCTGGACCGCAGCTGCCCTTGGAGCAGGAGCACAGAGAGGCAGAGGGGCTGGCTCAGCAAAAACAGACTTATCAAAAATAGGTTTTAACTCTTTCCCACCACGGCGGGCAGTCTTTGGAAAAAACAGTCTTAGAGTTATTCTACTCAGGGATGACAGAACCAGAATTGACTAAAACGGAACAGAGAGAACTCGAACTGACAGTCTTTGACTTTGAAACATGGCTCACAGTCTTTAACTTCACAGTGTTAACAATTTTTGGAGAGTGATAATTGTCCTTGATTTCTCCCAGCTCAGAGGGAGCAGAAAGAAAACAGTTCTCCCAGTCTACGTCATCATCCAAGAGGGAGATTCCACATGTATCGGAGGTGAGTCTATAGCTTTTAATGTCGGGAGAAGCATGAGAAAAACAGTCATTATAACTCACCACCGGGAGTTGCTGATCTGAGACAGAGTGACGACGGCGTGAGCGCTGCTTCCTCTGGGAAGAGGAAGCTGGCGGAGTAAACAGTTGATCCTCAGGTGCGCAGAATGGCGTCGCCGAGGCTGGAGCGTAAGCGCCCAAAGAAACGTGGAGAATTCCCACCTGAAGTGGCTGAGGCTTGGGTGCAGGCAGAGCAACAGGTGGAGGCTTTTGGCAGCTCCGGGGACCTCCAAGAGCTAGCCGAGTTCCACAGAATATGCATTCATAATCAGGATTGCGCCACGGCTTCCAGTGGAGCTCTTCCTCCAGCTGGGCGAAGGCTGCCTCCTGACGCTGATGCAGCTGTAAGTCCGCTGGGTCCATGTAATGGTCCTGACGTTCTGTCATGACTGTGTACAGGCAGGCAGGAATGAAGGAACCAAATGTAGACTCGTGGAGACGAAGTGTAAACTCAAAAAACCTCAGCTTTATATCTGGCACTAGTAACACTACAAACAGAACACACAAGCAGGTATGATGGTACGACGCGACACTAAACGGAGGACAACACAGACAATAAATACAAGGAGTAAACGAGGGAAACACAGCTGACATTAACTAAACAGGCGAGAAACAAAACGGACCACACTGACCTGAGACCTTGACCTTCAAAATAGAACAGGAAATACAAAACAGAACCCAAAACACTAGTAGTCAAAACAAAAACAAAGATCAACAACAATACAAGTCAAAACACTGGGGTCACCGACCCAGGACACATACAGAACAGCAGCTTACAGTACACCCTGCGAATGCTCTGCTCTCCACATTTATAGTTTATAGTTTTGCTGTGAGTGGCAAGTGAAGCATTTAGTAAAGTCATCGACATGAATTTGTTGCATAAAAGTAAAACTCCTTAATTAGCAGCACTAAAAATCAAATATTTCTTCCCAACTCAGTCTTTTCAGACTCACTGCTGAACTGAGTTGTTACAGCTCAGCAGTTAAGAACTTACCTTAGCTGATCTGCACTTAGCAGAAGAAAGAATTATTCTCTTTGTTTTACACAACAAAGTGTGATACTTTACTGTATGTGTTGTGATCAATTAAGTATCCAGTTTTCATGTATGTGACAAAGAGTTCCATCCTTTCACAGACACTCTTTCAGTTCAATAACTTTAATCATCACATTATAAAGTCTTTGCTTAACCATTCTGTAGTTCTTATTTGGAGATATTCTGAAAACAAGTATATGTCACTACTGGGCTTGACAGTACTGCGTACCTGGCAATAGACATATAGAAATATAATAAAGAAAAATAGTTGAAAGAAAGTATATTACTGAAATTTAAAATGGCCTGTAATGCTTGTTATATTTGTTACTGAACGAGCTGTAACTGTAAATTATGATGTGACCTGTTATTTCTAACTAACAGGTTTCTAACAACTTTCTAAATAGGCCTGTTTATTTATTTGTTTATTTATTTGTATTGTCAATTCAACTCTAATCATTACTTCAACTTGACTTAGTTGTGAGGACTACAGAAATTACTAGAAAATGTGCAGAGAGACAGCTGCAAATTAATCTGCCGTTAAGGGTGTTGTACCCCATATTTTCTCTTCCACTTCAGTGTTTGTGAAATATAATGAGAATAACAGGCAGCTGTGATCGATTTTTGTCAGCTGATGTGCCTTTAAGTTAGAATGAGTTTCCTGAATTTACCAGAAAATGAACTGCTTTGGAATCATTTGTTGATTGACTTGGTTTTGGTGTAGATGTACTGTAGCTGCAGCAGCACTTCATTATTACAAAGTAGTACTTAACTTCTGTAGTGCTTCTCAAAGCTTTGTTTGTGCTGAGCTGGATCCCATTGCAGACGCTCCACTTGTTGCATCTACAACTAAATTAATGGCTTTAATGGCTCCTAAGGAGAGGCTGAAATTATTTTGGACAGAATAACTCCCCCTTCCTCCCACCAGCTCTCGTCTAACATCCCTATCCACCATCTCCTCTCTCTGGTGGTTAAAAGCAAGAAGCAATTTCTCATTTTAGGGTGAAAGTGGAAGGCCAATCCTGCACAAAGCAATTACAGCAAGTTGTAGTTATCAGACACACACACACACACACACACACACACACACACACACACACACACACACACACACACACAGTTCTATACACAAGTAAGTATAAAAAAAAAATGAATGCAAGTCTTTCCTAAACAGGAGCCTTCTTGAATTATCAACAACCTTCCTCTAATTGGTGTTTTCCTCAGAAACTTCACCAGTAATCAACATTTTGAGAACGACGTGGCAGAAATCTGAAGGTAATAGAGAAACAAAATAAAATTATAAAATAGAAGTAACAAACCTTGCCAGGTAATTACCACACCACTTGCCTACATAAGCATAAAATCCACAGCTGACACTGGTGTTTGAGAGGAATGGGAGGTTGGGAGATACAGAAATCAAGGAATCTGGGAGTAAAAAAAAGAAAAAAGGAGAGGACAGGATGAGATAAGAGGAAGGGTAAGAGCAAGCGTTATGGCTTCTTAGCTCTCTAGGGTGAGTAAAATAAAGAATCACTTGTATTTCTAATGATTGTGATGTGCGACAGTGTTTAGAGTTATTAGGGGGGAGTATGAGCCAGAAAAAAAAAATTCCCACAATGCACCACCCACTCACTCTCTACTATGGCAAGAGCCAAGGTGGAAGAGGGAATCAAGAGCTGAGGGGTGTGGTGGCAAATTTCTTTTCTTATGTATTTATCACTTTAGTAATAGTAATATCACTTTCTCACTTGGTTATATGCATGTAGAATATCACCACAAATGGGCTTTATGCTCTGTCACACATAAACACACAGTGTCTAGTTCATGTGAGACGTAAAACAGATAGTGAGACTCCTTGTCCTTATCTCAGGGAAGAAGGAAGGAGGATTTGGGATGTAAATCTTTAGGTAGCAGCTGAGTGCATGGCATAGTTGTAGTTCCCATGTGAGGGGGAAGGTTTTAAGGATGAGCTGAACTGAAGGTATAGAGCTACGTGATGTGCTGTACAAACAGTGTTTGTCTGTGTGTGAATAAAAGAGATCACAGCGGCGGCCAATCTTCAGAGACTGCTTAGGTGTTTGACCAGAGCGTTTCTCCATATTGCAATATGTTATTAAACTCACTTAAAAAGACTCTCACCAAGTGTTTGCAGTTTATTTTAAAACTTCCACGACAATTTTGGCATCACAGAACAGGATTCGCTGAATCACGGGCCGCAGTGACTGGCCATCCTGAGGAACAAATCAGCTCAGTCCCACCATTTTTTAACAAAAGGGGGAACTGCGGTACGACTCACACATTCTGATGAACCAAAAGAGGAGAGAAGAAAAAAAAAGAGAGAGAGGAACCGCAATGAATCTGCAACAGTGAGCTGTTTTTATTTGGGGGAGAGTCTCCAACCAGACCAACGGGGCATTAGCCTCAGTAATTGCGCGGATTTACAGTCAGGCGCCAGGTAATTGCGTGAATGAGCACCAGGTTTATGGTGTTTAGCACTTTCCCACCAGCATAGAAGTGAAGGAAAAGGCCAGGCAGCGGATGCGCTGCTTCATACAATGGGAGCTGGGCCCAGCAAAAATGTGGAGCCGCAGCAGATGTCCCTGGTGGTCTGGGTGAAAACTCCATTTTTGATTGTGAAGAAATGTGGAATAGAATGCATGAAGTATGTTATGTGAGAGAGAGAGATGTTGACAAAGAAAAGAGTTAAATCAGCTGATGTGCATAGGATGAATGATGAGAAGAGACCCTGTTTTTTATGTCATGTTGCAGAAAAAGCGACGAAAGCCACTCCGATCTGGAGTCCCGTCCTCCCTGACGACCGAAACCACGATAACAGCTCCAGAACTGAGCGCAGTCCCTCCAAAAGCAAGCCCAACTGCTGTCATGTAACAACAACAAAAAAACCCACCTCGACCTCGACCCCAGGGAAGAGAACACTCCCTGCCAAGACGCCATAACAGCGCTGAACAACGGCCTGTGGCAGGCTTTATATGCCTGCAAACAATGCAGAGGTGAGTCAGCTGATGATTTCATTCATCGCCTGATAACAAGATTTAAGACCAACAGTGGCATCGTTAAGCCTGACGACCTGGATGGAGCAAACGCCACCCCCTGTGAAAGTCACTTCTGTGGGTTTATCTACCGAGGACTGAGACCAGACGTAGCAGCTCAAGTTCAAGTGACTCTACGTAGGGGGAGAGGATGAACTAAGGCTGGCCGAAGCATGCTGGACGCAAAGAAAGTGGCGAAAGAAGAAAAACAAAGTGCTGACCCCCACCATGCAGCGTCATACAGAGAAGGACCGCAGGCCAACAAGGGAGGAGGGGAAGAGGCAGAGGATGGCGAGGTGGGGGCAGGGACGCCCGTTCATGGGTGCCAGAAGGGGCCAAGGAAAATGCTACCGCTGTGGGAAAGAGGGACACTGGAAGAGAGACTGCCCTGATCAGAAACCCGAGGCAAGGGACTGAAGGTGGAGGCAGGGGACTCCGGATGGAGCTGTAGGCTGTGGTTTGCCCACATCGCCATTAAAAAACAGTGAGGTGAAACAATGCACACACACACAAGCAGAGAGTGTATTAACCCGTGTACTAACATACACACACACACACACGCAATGAAGTTCAGACTCATGAACATGCCCATATCTCTCATTAATGTTAAAACAGGGAAAACTTAACAGACACTTGTTATCAAATGCTGAGTTTATCCACTGCTGACAATTAACTCTCCAGGTTGCAGGACAACAGGTAAATTTTTGTAAAAAAAACGGTGACTCTGGTATTACCAACCAGTGAGCAGACAATAAATTTAGTTTTTAATATAGTAAAATTGTAAGATGCTTTCTGCTGATTGAGCAACACAAGTGATTTACTGTATGAAGGAAATGATCTTTCGTGATAATATTTTAAACATGCATTTCTGTTGGCCTGTTAACTTAACACTAATGTGTTGTGTGAACTGTGCCGCTGCTAACAAAAAAAAAATTCTCTGTGTATTCAGCAAGCGGAACTATGCCAGCTGACCCTAGACTCTCCAGAATTGTGTGATATCCTGGAGCACTTGTGGGCAAGTGAATATGATGTGGGGGAAAGGAACGTTGGGTAGTGAGTCCTAAAGTCCGAGTTCAGACCAAGCATGCATCAGTAACCAATGAAAGCCAGAAGCAGTGAATGCAGCACTGCATGTCATGGCACCTGAAGTTCTAACCCTTACACCATATTCTTCCACCAGAAAGGCAAATTTTCTTTCTGTGATTTATTGGCTGATGTATTTTTTTTAGTACTAGGTTGATCCTGTCAGTTAGTTTTGGTTTGCTTTCTCTTTTTAAGAGAAAAATTATGCTTGGACATGTTCTAAACTAGGCCTAATATTTTATTTTTTTTGGTAACAGTGCACTTAAAGAAACCTTTCAGGTGTCATCCCTCCAGGGGGTGATATTTGTGTGTTGATGATTTCATAATCAGCTCTCTTTTAAGCAGGCCTGCAAGATTGGAATTAAAAGCGCTATAAAATATTTTCTCGAGAGCAAATGCAAGGCGAGCTTCTCCAGATTACAGTGGGCTTCGGAGAGTCACCTATGTGGGACACGATCAGACGGTAAGTCTAAAAGGATTGCAGCAGTTCAGTCTGTTTCAAAATCATAAAGAATTGTTCTTTTTTTCTTATTTTTTAAAATGACGTCATATTGCTGTCAGTGGATACTCGAATATGTTGCGCGAGAGGCTCCACTATCAGCAATGACTAGCATGAATCCATGTGACTGGACTGTGATGGACTGATGATGTGGACTAAAGTTTTGACTGACTTGAAATTGAGATTAAAGACTGCACCTATTTAAGGATTAGCCAATGCTGATTAAAAAAAAATTCACCCAGAAGGTGGGAAAAAGGGTGGAAGTATGTGTGTTTTTGCAGGAGTGGGCGAAGGATGACAGAGACCAGAGGAGGGGGAGACCTCTAGGTTCACATGAGTGTGTCGGCCCTGCAGACTTAACCCTTTAGCTGCCACTTTCTGTGTTACTGATTTTTGTGTGGAGAAAACTGTGGTTTTACTAGCTGTGTGTTGGTTATGGTATCACACTGTATTGTTGGAAAATGCCAAATGTTACAGTGGGGAAAATGTGTATACAATGTGGGAATGTACTGTGTTAAAGCCAGCATTACTTTATGCACAGCAGCAGATTGTTAACTACATGATTTACAGCAGCATCTCTGGAATCTGTTTATCCAGGCCTGATCTCCAGGACACACCACTGGCTAATGTTTTTTCTCTGAAAGGTCCTTGTGGAGGATTTGGCATCACAGAGACAGACATGAGTCTATCACTATTCATCTCAAGTTGCTGAGCTCCTAGTGTTAAAAGAAGTAAGTGACATTACTTAAGATCAGTCACTATTTACAGAAATTTTTGAATAAACACATGAGATGATCCATGATTTGGGCATATTATGGAAGCAACAGTGTTTTACTGATTTAGGGAAATCCACTGCACGTGACAAACTTGTGGCTGTAGTGCTGGATGCCTTATTACTCCTATGACTTGCAGTTGTTTGTAAATGTGAAGTTAATATTAACTCACAGATTCTGGTTCTAGGCAATAATAGTGTGAATGCAGTGGCAGAGCCAGGAATTAAACAGACTTAACATGAAAACCACACTAACTTCATTTCCTAACACAGGGTTTACAGGCCTGGAGCGAAGCTACTCCAGAGGAGAAGCCCCGATATTGCCTGAGAAATAATGTATTTAACTTTTTCTTTTTTAAATTCTCCTGGTTATGGTGAGTTGACACATGGGAGGGACCATGTGTCGAAAGGAGGGATTCCAGGTTTAACATAAAACAATGTCTGTGATTTTTCTATGATTTTTCTGTGATTTGTGTGATTAACAATTCACGTACAAGTTTTAAAACTCTACAGGTACATCCATGCTCAGATAAGCTTTTGATGACCCATAAGTAAAGTTCACTGAACTGAAAGTAAAATGTGGTTTGATGATGGTTGATATGCTTTCCATAGAAGTTTTTCCATATAAGTTTTTTCCCTTCTAGTAAAGGAGGTATCCCAAAGGGGGAACTCCAGACTGAGACTGGATGAGAAGTTTTTTCAGAGAACCAGCAGGAAGCGGGGACCATTCCAGGCACAGTTGACAACCCAGACAGCGGTTGAGGTCGAGGGTCATGCTGGTTGGGGTCCTGCTAGCCATCACAAGAAGATTTCAGAACCACAGCAATAACCCAAAAGGTTAAGAAAGATCTCTGCATTAGTCACTGAGGAAGACAACAAGGGTGTACGACGTGCTCTGCCCTTTTAACCTACAGCTGCATTGGAATGAGAGAGTGAGGGGTGAAAAAGTGCCCTCCTCCAACAAGGGCGTGCCAAGCTCCAACTCAGCGACTGCAGAGCAAATTTTGTGTCACCTGCGAGGGAACAGCGATGGAACGCAGACAACACTTGATTAAACAGTCAGGCTGGGTTTGCCTGAAAAGGTTCAGTGTGTTTTTAAATTATGGTGGTCATTGGTGTGACGTTTCTAATCATTTGCAATCTAATCTAATCTAATGCAAATGGTATACATATACATGACTCTCCAAACACCCCAAAATCTTTTAGAATCCTGATCCTGATTAAAAGCAGCTGCAGTAATTACAGTATGCAAGTTTCACAGCTACTTGACTAACAATTACTTGTGCACATTTTGTAGGGTAACTAGACTGCTCTTCTACCATGCCAGTTCCTGATGCATAAGTGCATTAGATCCTGATTATCCTAGTAAACATAGCAACAACAGTTGTAAGCTCCTTTGACATATGTACTGAATTCTGATACATTTTTTGACACACTAAAATAGGATTTTGGGGTCATTACACTTCATTGAGGGATTTTACTAGGCCTCAAACATGCTGGGAGCACCTAGAGAACGAACTTGTGCTTTCAGAGCTGAAAGTAATTATTTTGGTTTCCCCAATAGGCGTAACTGATGTGGGGACAGTAAAGATCATTGTAAATGTTTTTGAGATATTTTAAACTGTTTTAAATGGGTTGATTGCCCTACAACAGTAAAGATTACAATACACTGTATAGATAGAAAACAAGATCAATCACTCTACTGTAAAATTTAGCTCAGAAGTGTCTGATGTATGGTGGCTGTGTGGAAACACATGGCTGCTTTGGGCTTTATCCCAGACTTTGAGAAGCACTAACATCAAAGTTAGCTTATGTTTGTGGTAATCATTTACCTACAGGTTCAGATGTATTTGCTGTCCTTGATGGTAAACATCTGGACATGGCAAAGTAGAACAGCACAAAGGAGTGTGTGTGTGTGTGATGTTTGGTGAGGCGTGTGTACCTTAATCCCTAGAAATACTGGGGATAAGGGTTATTTTACAGAAACGGTTACTAAATTGGGAAACATGGATTGATGGATTTAATGATAAAGTGGAGAAATATGTCTCACACTGAATGGCTTCCTTACCTTAACAACAGGTTCTCATAAATCAGTGGTTCCAAAACTTTTTTTGCTTGCCCCCCCTCCCCTTTGTTTTACAAGAAAATCTTCGCTCGCCCCCCTCCCCCCCGGCACAAACACATCCACAACCACACACCTATATTTTGTTTTCAAACTGCATTGCAGTTTATTTCACACCTCAAACCTTTAACAAATAAACAAATAAAAGTAAACTGCAATAAATTACAGGTAGCAATAAAATAAACTACTAATTCTTTTACGCTATGTCCACATCTACACGGGTATTTTTGAAAACGCAGCTTTTTCTATGCATTTGGGCCTTTTGTCCACACGTAAACAGCATTTTAGATCACTGAAAATGGAGATTTTTAAAAACTCTTGCCAGGATGGAGATTTTCAAAAAGTCCGTTGTTGCATTTATGTGTGGACGGGGAAAACGGAGATTTAGTCAAAGGTGTGTGCCTTTTTTGACATCATGCTGTGGGCCACGTTATTGGTTACGTGAGATGAATTTCTGCAATGGCGGATATAGACAAAATACTGTCGCTATTAATCTTACTATCTGCAGTTTTTACATATACACACGCAGTTACTGTCCCTCCATTTACAAAGACAGAGGCGTCAGAGTGAACTTCTACATTTAGCACAGACGCTCTCACAACCCAAATCCCAACGCCAACGTTGTAGTCGGTTTTGAATAAATTTAATTTTTTAAAATTAAATTTATGTATGCTGTATGCATTTTGTCCATTCCTAAGTTGTGAGTCTACACCAGCCATATTTTACAGCACTATGACTCTGGCCATGAGAGCCAGTGAGACAAAATCCAAAATACTGTCTTTAGTAATTAACCTTTGAAATGATGAAGGCACTTGGAAAGTAACACAAATTTAGCTGCCTTTCCAGAAAAACACAGAAACTTTTCAGAAGTACTTAAGGTTTGGTGAGGGCGCAAAACACTGTTTACTCTTTCCCTCCCAGGCTTCTAGACTTCTGAATGGCCAACATTTCTACATGGTTAGGATTTGGCATGTTCTTGACAGCGTTTGACTTCATTTCTTTTTGCG
>VVHJ01038951.1:0-11613 GCA_015107715.1 Tylochromis polylepis | reverse complement strand
AAAAAAAATAGAAATAAAACAGTTAATGGAAAGAACAATACTTGAATAATGAATTTCAGCATTTGCTTGTGAGCATGTGTGAATGCGCAATCTCTTATGATGCATCAGGGTGGCATGTGTGAATGTGTGTGTCAGAGACCGACAAACCCAGCTGTCAATCAATGTCCCAGCTGCAGTCAAAATAAACCCCCAGCAAACCATAAATCACACACAATGTGTCTTTGAACTTCTACGCTTGGAAGGATCTGCAAAGACATCGTGCATTCTCTAATCATTAAACTTCAGCCTTTAGCCTGACCGTAGCATCTTAACATCCACCAGGTCAATGGCACCCAGTCTAGATTTAGATTCATAATTATGGCTTGGTTCCACCACTTAACAGAGAACCCCAACTCTAAACTATCTCAGCCTCTTCTCTCTAACTTTGTCTCTAAACCACTCAACCCGAGCTGTCCCCCTGATACACATTTCTCCCAATGAATCATTACTCGCAAAGAACATTCATTAATAAGTCCATCCACCCATCTATCCATATTTATCTAATTCAGAGTTGTCATGAGGAGACCCTTGATAAGTTGCCAAATGCTGAATAAATCAGAAGTACCAACGAAAGCAAAACAAGAAGTTGTGTAGTAGTACACCTCAAACCCTCCTGACTCAGTTGCAAAACATGATACTGAGTCAAGAGGATTTGCACCCTGTTTGTAAAATGTAACAGTCAGGCTAGTTATCGCTACTCTCTACAGACATTTAAATACAGTACTTACACGTGTATTTTAAAACTGGCTGCACTTACTGTCCAAACTGAACTGGATTCAAATACTTCCCCCCCCCCAAAAAAAGCTTTTATTACAGCAGTAAACGTTAAAAATCTTCCAATAACTCATGCCCTTCTTAAATACACGCTTCACAGCACAACAGATAAAACACATGGCAAAGACAAAGAGATGCGATCTGTACAGGAGACACAGATTAATCAGAAGCTGAAAAGGGACCACGACTAGATTATTTGAGACAGATTAATTTACAGTACGTTTAAAATGTTTTTAGTGGAGATTTAGAGAAAAACACTCAAAGAGGACGACACATTTAATGAGGTTTGCAGAGTTTTGTTGCAGGACCTTAAACAAAGCACGAATTTATATGCACTACTTCCACATTTCCCCAACATTTGAAATGCAACAAAGTGAAAAACATTCAGATATTTACAGGACTTTGTCAGCAGTTTATTACACTTGTAAGATGTCATAATGCTCATACATCTAAATATTCACATACATTCTCTTTGTTTGACATCATTAGTTTACTTTGTCCTGATCCATGCAGAGGGGAAACTTGCCACCGATTTACGTAGAAAATTTGTTCTGTATCTGATGCACAAAAGTCCATTAACTTCTTGCAAGACACACAAAAGAGAGGAGTAAGTCAGAAAAGATTATTTTAAATATCTCTGAACACAAGGGGGAGCTTTTGGCAGCTGAGCAGGGGAGAAGCTGCATGATTAACGAATCATCAGCCCCTGACAGATCTGACAGAGCCATAAGGAAATCATATCTAAAATCTTTTCTGTTGTTTTTGTGAAACATCCACCACCTCATAAACAATGCTCGAGAGCACTTTACATGAGAGATTATCCATTAATCAGCATCACTGGCACTTTAATGGCCACTCCAACCCAAACGCTCCTCTCTGATTGATTTATAGGCAATAGCAGGAGAAAGTTATTCTTTAGTGAAGAGGCACTTTCTCACAGTGATGCGGTCCGTCACTGGAATTCACTGACAGTGATCTCAGCATCTCCACCTGCAAATAATGACTGTAAACATCTTTTTGCATTTGTAAACAGCCCGAAATAATTGGCAGAGACTTCTCTCATGCTCCTTTTCCAGCCCTTTCTTTCCTCTTTGCCTGATGTTGTTCTTTCGAGTCAGCTCCCTCTTTCAACTTCCTACGTGATGGATCGCTCTTGCTGCTATAAATCAGTGATTCTGTCTGTCTTGATGAACAAGAGCAACATTGGCACAGAGTATCTGAGAGTCATTAAAATATGATTATCGCGGTGGAGTTCATCAAAGTCAGATTATTTCAGCGCAGATCATCAAAGCCTGAATCTTTATGGCTTTTTTTTTGTTGTTGTTGTTTTTACACTATAATATCTGGATCACTGAGGATCAACCGAGGTCTGGACCTCTATTTAAAACTTCAAAAAGTCACGCAGAGGAACGAAGCCTGCAGCATCCAGTCTGCATTTCAAGTGGACAGGGACAGAGAGGTGAAATAGTCACTGAGGGAGAAATGCAAAGCTCAGGCCAGAACTTCAAACAACCCGACAAAAGCACCCAAAACCAGATGTGACATTGTAATACGTTACCTGTGCTTTAGACCAAACTGAGTCACAACAGCAAACACTGGAATGACACATGCACGCACACACACACATGGTGTGTGAAGCCGAGGAGCAGACACACGACACACACCAATCTGCTTCTCAGAAAGAAGCAGATGGTGACAAAAATCAAACTGTGGCGTCTGATCACCGATATCCAGAGTTCCCAAAATGCCACTGCCCCTCTTATGCAAGGTGGATCATATCAGTAAAACCCAGAGGTAATTTCAGTTAATTTTCAACTCATCTCTCCTTGGCATAGCCTTAACCTTACTAACACTGACAAATGCAGGTGGTGCCAAAGAGCAGCCAGGACCAACAGAGATCGCCGTCCTCTAAAAAGACATGTTAGAAACACTTCCTTAAAGAGAGGGTATGTGAACCATACATTACGACTTCAAGGAAGAGTCTTCAAATTGTTAAAGTAAAGAAAAAACCTATGATCATCTGGTGAATTGATTTGATCTTTTAGATTTTTTTTTTTTTTTTGAGTGAAAGCTTGAAATCTTGTTACCCCTCTTTGCCCTTTACGTAAGTCTCCTATTCGACACGATCGCATACTTTATTGAGCTCTATTTCCTCTGGGCTTACCACTGTCTGGAGTCTGAGTCACGGGCACACACACATAAACATGCACAAAAGCGAGGCCACTCAAATATGACAGCTTTACATGTTAGGAGAAACCAACACGAAGATGTAAATATTTGTGCCTTTCATTTTTTTTGCTCATTAATATTAGTATTGGGACCTAATATTCGGTAGTTCTGAGGATAAGGATTCGTGTATAAAAGAGATTTATAAAACTTAATCCACATTCAATAAATTAAATGGCTGTAAAATTTCACTTGGAATATGTGCTATCAAAGGCCAGCTGATAACAGACAACTAACAGTCCTCTGCTGCTTTCTCTCTCTGCTGCTCAATACATGCTGTTCTCATTATGGCTACTTTAAGGGAAGGCACTGGGGTGACTGCAGACACACACACACACACGACTCTTCTCCACTTTAACATGCACCTCAGTCGACCTGATGTGGATAAATTGCTACTTGTTATATTGTAAAGTGATGAAGTGATTCCTAAAATATTGTTTTGGATGAATCTCTTTGTTGACTATACAGGTTTGTTTTGGGTTTTTTTTTTTGGTGCGGGGTAACAGAGGTTTTTCATGGGAGAAGAGATGAAAGTGATACACTGCAGAGAAGCCCCGTGGTTGCGGTGGTCCTGTGGCGACTGGCGTCCTGCACAGCCCACTCACTGTAACTCCTGTAACTCGATGATTATTAAATCCCACAAAGTAAATGAAGACATTCTCCTGGGGTCTTTCACTGTCGTGGCTGATATTTTAGGAACGTTTGCGTTATTCACGCTAATGCAACTTAAATGGACCTGCTGCGTCCACAATCAGCACACTGATTGTGATTTAAGACTTTGAGTTAAATTTCTGTTTGCCTGATTGTAAATTGTCTCATAGCTGCTACTTTTGCCTCTTTTCCCTTTTCCACATCTCCTCCCTTCTTTTACTCTTTCACAACCTCCATTGCTACATAGAAAAGAATATGCCGTACCCTAACATGAAACATTACTGTGCCTGCATTGACTGTGGAGTGAACTGATGAAGTGATAGATTCCTCTCTCTGTCTGAACAATAGGGATTGGCCAAAAGCCCAACAGAGATCTTTATCACTTATCTCTTCCCTCTCCCCAGAGGGTTAAAACAACACAGATCAGCATGTGGTCTGTTTTTGTTCTACAGTGTCCAGGTTAGACACAGCGGGGGATCTAGTGGTGAGCAGATCACTCAGATAACATTAGCCATTAGCTCGTGGATGGTCAGTCATAACCTGTGAAGAGGGAAAAAAAAATCCCTTCACTAACAGGAGCAAACATGTGTGCCCTGCAGAGCCTGCAGTCTATTACAATAAAAAACATGACCAATAAATCGCTATCATCTTTTCCCGGCCCCCCACGAGCATTGTATAAATAGGTGACCCTGCACAGCCTGACTTAGTGTTGGTAAGGTAGTTAGACATAAAATGTGGGGGGAAGAGCGGACGACAAAAGAGAGAGTCTCTGTGAAACACACTGGTTTTATTACATAGTCTGTTAGGGGTGGAAAGAGGGCTGAAACTTGTGTTGAGTGAGCGTCTGGTTATTGATGCCTCGAGGACTCACCATGCTGGTACATTCAGTGAAAAAAGGACTGCACATGTGAAGTGCAGATGAATAACAGAAGCCTCTCTCCTTCTCAAAAACCCCCTTTTTCCCATGCTAGAATCTCTGAATCGTCTATTTGTCACATTGCCCATATTCTCTCTCTTTTTTTTCATATCTCCACAATTGTTTTCTTCTGGACTTCTTTCTTCTTATCAATTTTTCCGTCTTCCCATATGCTTCTTGCTCAGATTCAGCTGTCGCTCTTATCACAGAGTGATGTGCCGGGTCACACATCTGGCATCCCCTGGCAGGGAAGTCCCCTGCCCAGCCTCCTCCACCATCCCCAACATTTTACTTTTTGTTTTTTTTGCTTTTTTTAAAATGGGGCTGACTGGATTGAGATCTTTCGTTGGCCTTCATTGGTGCCTCCTGAAAAAACTAGACTGATGCAGGACCAAAACAATGAGGGGAGGTTTGTCTTTCATCTCCGGGGGTTCCACATGGTCCTGCTCATGGCCCTCTCATCACTAAACTGCATCACAGCATTTATCAATTATCAATTAATCAGCAGTAAATATGATTACCTCTGCTCACACACTGATGACCGATGGGATTTCAAGAAAAATACATAAACATGACTGTTCACGATAAATGTCATTGGTTTCTTTTTTCCTCCCTGACATCCCTTTCCTCTGATCCACCCAGCACCCAGTTGGTGGGTCACCCAAAAACCAGGGCTGAATGAAAAGAGCTGCAAAGCAGTTTGTCTGCTTGTTGTAACAATGTTAAGACCTAAATCTAACAGAGGCCACTGAGCTAGCGGAAGGCCACTAATCTCCCTATAGAGACACCCCGTGGGCTCAGCATAGCAGCCTAGAATCACTGAGCGCTACATAGCAAAGCTTCACCATGGACCCATACATGCACAAGCTGTACTGCAATGCACTGAAATTCTCAAAGGCAAATTTAGATTTTTACCACAATTGTTTGGATTGCAGCTACAAACCCAATTCCAGAAATGTTGTGACGCTGTGTAAAATGTAACTAAAAACAGAATGCAATGATTTGCAAATCTCATAAACCCATATTTTACTTACAACAGAACTTGAACAAAAAACAAAAAAATGTTAAACTGCAACATTTTATTACATCATTGAAAATATTTGCTCATTTTAACTGGGTGGCAGAAATATGTCTCAGAAAAGCTGGGACGGGGTAGCAAAAGGCTAGAAAACTAAGTGGTTTTAGAAGAAAACAACTGGAGGAATATTTGCAAATAATTAGGTTAATTTGCGACAGGTCAGTAACATGACTGGGTATAAAAAGAGCAACTTAGAGAGGCGAAGAAGTGAAGACGGACAGAGGTGTCACCTTTCTGTAAAAAACTCCGTCTAAAAATGTCAAATAATTTCAGAGTAATGTTCCTCAATGACTTTGATCATCTCATCGTCTACAGTGTATAGTATCATCAATAGCGTCAGAAAATCTGAAGAAACCTCTGTGTGCAAGGGACAAGGCCCGCAGCCATGTTTCAGGCAGGCGTGTAAACATGGCTGCATGTTTACACAGGGATAAACGTGGACCTGTTTCAACTTTTCAGAGACATTTTGCTGCCATCAAATTGAAAATGAGCCAGTGTTTTTCTTACACTGGTACATTTGCTCACTTTAAGTATTTGATGTGTTTTCTGTTGTTAATAAAATACAAGTTTATGAGATTTGGATATCATTGCATTCTGTTTTGATTTACATTTTACACAGCGTCCCAACTTTTTCAGAACTGGGGTAGTACTCTCACTCCGTTTATGATTTTTATGCTCTTAACCATATAGCAGTCAGTATATTTTAATGTATCACAAAGGGCTTAATAATGTTGTCAATCAGTCCTCTAAAACAGAAACATCTGAACTATGAAATGAACCAGTGTGGCTTTGATTTCACTGCTTTAACCTTTCTCTGCTGTGGGTGTGTACCTGTCAGTGTGCCGGTCTCGTGAGAAAGACGTGTCTTTTAGCGTGAGCTAAAAAGTGTGTGTATTTATGTGTGTCTGTCATCATTCACCAACAAGCAGATAAAAACTGAAATGCTTAAAGAGCAACCAAGCTCTCTTGATTTATATTTCACAACATGAAGAAACAGAAAAAGAAAGAGACCGAAGGTACGAGAACAGCCAAACCTGGACAGCTGACCACGAAACGGATTAAAGTGAAATATTATTGTGGACTGATGGAGCCGCAAGAATTCACACTGACACGAGGAAGCACCTGAACTGCTGCTTTTCTTCATGTGGACAGCGGTTCCTTGAATTAGAGGGCTTTGTTGTTCATTTGTCACAGACTGTATGTGCGTGATTACCGTGCCAACAGCTGGGTCCATTAGAGCAAAAGGCGATGTTTGCATCTTCCACCCAGTGTCATCATCCACTCATCCTCACCTAACACGGCTCATCCCCATCCATTTATTTTCAGTGAGCATTTTAGGATTAGACGGGACAAGGTTGAATAAACAGCAGCATTTAAACACTGGGGAGAAATATCAACATTCAAACATGTAGTCTCCTATAGAAGGAAAGGAAGGCCTCTAATTTTGAGTAATCCTGAAGGTCAGAGTGCTACAAAGCATCTGCTTCCTGAAACAAGACAGATGTTAGACATCACTAAGAAACGTGATGTGGATCAAATACTGCATATTAAAGGATGCGCATGATATATAGGACAGAATCTGGGCATGTCACTGTATCAAAAGTATATAGCATATACTTATTCAGAACATAAATACATGTTACACTTACTGGTTCTTAAAGAAACTGATTGGTTCTGACTGCAGCTGTGCCTCCCAAGAACGTCTGCTGGATGAAGGAAAACCAGTTGCTCTTGAGCAACTGCTCTGCAGTGACCTCCGCTTCACCTTTTCTTCTTTCATATTTCATTTTATAGTTCTCTTCTTGGACTTTTAAGAGCTTAAAGCAAAGAAGGGGATGCGTGCACTGGGGCCAGAGAAGACCATTAGGCTATCACAAAGGTATTCTGTGGAGGGACAGCAGGAAGTTCTCAGCTTGGCCAACCTTTGATCGAACGTTTAATTATTATAAGTGCATTTCATATAAGCGAAGAAATATTCAGATTCCATGTTTAAAATGTCTCGTAACTTCTGACGGATTTTTACCACCCATACAGGGGAGGATGTTGCTGTGGTGTAAAACACCCCGATACCAAACCAAGCTGTTCATCTTCTGGTCCTTGGACCAGCATAACGATTGCTTTATATTCTGTCAATGGGTTGTGTGTGGTCAGTATTTGCTGCTGCTGTTGGTGGCACATCACCAAACATTTTCTGCTGCTTCAGGCACCATACATATAGTAGTAGTCTGGTCAAAAACCACCTCATTTTTCTTTTCCACGCTGGGGAAAAAAAAAAAAGAAAAAAGGCCGCAGTCACAAATCTCTTTCAGTGGCCCACAAGGGAAAAATTCTTGCACTTTCGAATGTTCATGTAAATAAACATGGACAAGGAAGCCGCGCTCCAAATTTCCAGTGACAGCTTTTGATTTATTTTAAACTTTTACTGAAATTTAGAGGGCATTTTTAGAAACTGTGACCATGACGAACACGCAAAACATGCCCACAGATCTCCAGCACAAAGGCTCTCTAAACTCTCCAGATCTGTGTGAGCCATCCTTGCCTCCAGACACAGTCCACAGTGGGGATGCAGACTCCCTATAAAAACCCACTAAACCATTCCAATCTTTTATATTCTGTCTTCTACAATTACACATTTAGCTTACTGATAACTTCATTGCAAAGATTTTGAGCTGAAGACACTGTTTGCAGTAGAAGAGTTGGTTTACTCTCACAATAGGCCCTTCCTGCCTTGCCATAACAAACCTCTGGCTATTGTCTCTGTGTGGTGCCCATTCAGATGTGCGTGCATTCGTGTGAGTACCTACGTGTTTAAAAAAAAAAAAGAAAAAGGAAAAAAAGAAAGAAACATGCTGGGTGCACTGACCGAGAGAAATCAGCCATGTCATGGCACTGTGGCCCTCCGCTGCCACCCTGCCTTCGTGCCCTCAGGCTCGCTCAGGTTCCCAGGGGCCCAATCAAAACCTAGAGTCACCCAGCGACCTTCTAACCCCAGCTGTAAGCGCTCTGATTAAGACCTCATCAACACGATGCGGTCATTGCAGCTGTGCGCTCGTGCACACAAGCCCCGCTTTGTCCACCTTCAACACACACACGTATGCATGCAAAGCACAAGGGTGCACAACACGCTGACCCACAATCACCGGGAGGTGCAGACTTAGTAACCTTTAACTTCTGTGACTACCTTCGTAATCTCCCCTCCTCCCGCTCTTGCTGTGTATGCATTTGATTGTGTGTGTGTGTGTGTTTGAGGACAGGGCAGTGAGGTGTGAGGAGCAGGAAATGAGCATCCAGATAACACTAAGCCCAGAATGATAGCCATTCAGCACAACAGCGTGTGTTAGCATTGTGCGTGTCTGCAGGACAGATGATGTCAGGTCAGTTGGATGGGACTAAGATGGCAGGAGGCAGGAAGAATATAAGACCTGGTTTTCAAACAAGTGGATGCGACTTGAAAGTGCAGCTTAACCCCCTGCAACGCTCATTGGACTCTAAAGCTCGCCTTGCTTTTGTATTCCTGTGATAAAATTATCCCCATAAGGCCCTGTGCTGGCGTATAACTTCCACAGCTCTGAACCAGAACTCAAGAGAAATGGAGATGTAATAGCTACTATTTAAGTCTAGATTCCAAAGAAGATATTTTTAAACTCCTTCAAGATACGGGCTGAAAACTGAATCTCTAAAAACTACTTGGAAATAGCAAAGATAACTTCTGAAACCAAACACCCTCCCACTCAAAAGTGTTATCTTAAACTCTTATTGCGAGCAGTGATCAACAAACTGTGGGTCACATGTGCATGGGTGAAATTCATGGCAAGGGATGAGGCTGTGGGAGTGGAATGAGGGTCAGCGTGATGCTCCAACCAAAACAAAAGTTGCTCCTCTGAGGATACTGCCAGCTATTCAGCACAAAGTATTCATAAATTTGCATCCTATTTCAGTTTGTGACTGAGACACCAAGTCTCCCAAGTCAGATTCATGCAGACAGCAGATTGTGCAAGCACACATACTGGTACGCTTGCATCTCCACACACATGCAAACACACTCAATTTAATGAGAGTCAATAAACCAAAGAGAAGGGAAAACAATGGAATATTTGGAAATTATCCCTGACTGCTGCTGGGGGTTCACAGCGGGAAGTGGTGCTGTAGTCTTATTAATTCTGACTGAATCTCATGCTCCAGGCCACCAAACCATCAGCACTTCCATCAGCTGTACAGCACAGAGACATCAGATCTATAGACCCGTTCGGATGGTTTCGTAATGTTTGTCCTCACAGTCCACGCATATGGACGCAGATCTGATTTCAATACGTGTCTGTTTACACATTTAAATCATGTAAATCATGAGTTCTTAACCTTTCAGAAATTAAATCCCAACATAACAGGTTTATATTAAAAGGTCTGATATTGAACACCAAATAATATAGAGGTCAGCAGGTGTCGAACTGTAGAACAGGCCTCAACCACCCTCCGCATGGATGATATTTATGGCTGTAACTACCTATGAGGTCACCAAGGTCTGGACCTCTGTCATTTTCTTTTTCAAAATAAGAGTTAAAATTCTCATGAATCAGGTAAAGTCCTTTATAGTTTTCAAAATTTCTAGTTTTGATTGTATTGCAACTGTAGGACCTACTCTCTTCAGAAGTTTAGCCTTTTCTACTAGTGGAGAACAGGTGCTGCACTTGAAGTATGTTTCATAAAAAGAAAAAATTCTGGACCTCGTTAATTTCTAAACTCTGTTTATTGTCTGAACACATGTAGTTAGTGATGTTAGGTTAGTTGATTAATTCTGAATTACCCGTAGGTGTGAATGTGAGCGTGAATGTTTATCTGTCTCTCTAGGGTGTACACTGCCTCTCACCCAGCTGGGATAGGTGTGATAGGCTGGGCTCCAGCTCAGGGTCCTCCAGCTCGACCCTGAATTGGTTGAGCGGAAGAACGTGGATGGTTGGATGGTTACAGCCCTGATGATAGGGGAAAAATACGGAACAAAACTAAGCTTATGAGAGGGAAAATAAACTGAACAGTATCCATTTATGCCATCAAGCTGGCCTTTATTTCACTAAAATTCAACCAAGATACTTTTTACTTCAGATGGAATAACTCAAAATTGTGAGAACCACTGACATACGTAAAACAGGAAGTCTAAAATATAAAAAGAGTACAAAGATCGCCATATGTAGCAGTGAAGGGGCCCTATAGAGGGCTATTACCCCATACTCAGAGTGGGGGAAAAATGTTGTTCAGTTGGACCCTCCATGTGGATTATGATGTCATTGGGACATGGGCTTTTTCCCTGCCTGTTAGTAGCATGACATTACATTACCTGCTAACTTCATCTCATCTCATGTAACTTGAACACCAATGCAGCCAACCCCCCTGCAGGAAGACATTTACCTTTCACATCCACTGTCCATCTGTTAGTTTGGAGAAACAAACTACACAGTAAAAAGAAAAAAAAAAGCACTAAAAGATCATTTTCTAAAACAGGAACCATGTGCTGTTTGTTACAAAAATCAAACAGTTGAAGACCTTTAATGGAAGTGGCTGTGGAGAGGAGCATGATTTTATCTGCGCTACTCACCGTGGCTAACATGACCAGACTGTGGAGGTTCATACGGTTATTTATAGGTCTTTTCCCTTCCAATACCAGGCAATAAATACAATTGATTATCCCATAACAGCTGAAGATGGTGATCGCCTAAAGGTTGGTTGAATGGGAAGCAAAGACTTGGACCAGAAAAATGAAAGAGAGGCTTTCTTCCCAAAATCAAAAGCTTCTATTTAATGGCCTGGGGTAGGACACTTATCAAACTTTCAAGAACCACCCAGTGGTGAATACAAAAAGCCACTGTAGCAGGACAAAATTTCTGATGTGCTTGACACGTATTTGACCAAAGAATCACATATTTTATTCAGATGCTAG